>UELX01001871.1:0-37356 GCA_900480035.1 Eupelmus urozonus
AGAGAGAGAGAGAGAGAGAGAGAGAGAGAGAGAGAGAGAGAGAGAGAGAGAGAGAGAGAGAGAGAGAGAGACAAAGATGTAAGGTGTTTTCGTGAAGCTATAGGGTAGACTGTTTGTCACTGTGTGGCTGCAAATTTGTTCCCTTAACATAATGGTTTATTTTATTACTAACATCGCGGTCGATCACGATAGTTCTAAATTTTTTCAAAACCCTCAAATTAACATGCATATATAATAGTGGCTAAAAATATATTTAAAATCTAAGAAACCCTGGTTGAAAATTGACCATACTTCATTTCTTTTTTCTTTTTTGTTATATATAAAAAATAAGTGAAACTATGTATATATAAAAAACTGCTAAATTTGAATGTTTAATTTTTAAGTAGTAAATAAAAAGTTCTGTAATTCTCAACTGCTTTTCTACAAAAATCTCAGCAACCATATAATAAGAAAAAGTAAAAGGAAAAACTACGCTTTCTCAAACATAAGCTAAGAAACAATCATCACACGTCACTTCGAACAGCTTTTCTCGAAACTCTTATAAATGCTGAGCCTTTAGAGCAATTTGAAAGGACGTGTTATCTACAACTCACGCGCCTATAACTATCGGCAAGAGAAAGAAAAGAAAGACCTGCATGGTCGCGATCGCGTGGTATCGTGCTGCATGCCATCCTTGTGTCGACGAATTACCGTCAAGTGGCTGCGGAGAAAGCAAAGAGACGCATTAAAACCAATGCCGATTCGATATCCCGATTTGAAAGTTACGGCAGTTTTGACGCTCAAATCACCACCTCCCCTGCCCCTTCCGCCGGTTAAAGTTACGAGACAGCGCGCCGTCTATCGTCCTTCGAAATAATTTAGTTTCATGACTGATGAGCGTGCGACTAAAGTTTTTTTAGAATTATAAAATAATTGTTAAAATAGTTATTTAATTAAGCTAACGGTGCTAACGATGAAAAACACGATAGAAAAGATAAAAAAACAGTTGTGGATAAACGGTGCGCGAAGTATCGCTTTACGCACTTTACAAAATTCTTAAATACAATTTTCATCAACTATATCCAAAACTATTATTTGAAGTGTGCTCGACATTTATTTTTTTACTTAGGCAATTGCCAAATCACCTTCATATAAAGATCAACGACAGCGACACTCCGTTCGCAAAACTCGATTTTACGTACCCATAAACAAAAAAGCATATGCTAAATTTCGTCGGATTAAAAAATAAAATCTTGCACTAGTATCCAAACTACCATTATTAAATAAAATTCTTTTGCTTTATTCTATTTCGAAATAACTCCTCCATCTAAATTATGCACACAAGATTCAGCTCAATCAGCACTTTCAACCTAATTGACCCACTTCTTTCTCTTCTACCTCGTGAGATATGCATTTCGTCAGAAAATTGAAACTGCACGGTAACCATTACGCGCGCTAAATAAGACCTGCGCGCCATTAATCATAGCCGGAATCTACAAACTTTGGTATCCGTTGCTGCACCGTTTGCGGAAAAGGAGTCACGATACCACGTCGCACAAATCAAGAGTGGCCAGAGCTAAATAAATTAACTATAAGACAAGCGAGTGATCCCTACTAGATTTCCGCTCGCGCGGACCAATACACTCCGCGGTAATCAATTATTCGACTCCCCCCTCCTTTCTACAAGGAAATGGCTAATTCTTACCTCGATTATCTCTGCGGTGATGCACTTAAAATATATTTCAGATAGAGATGCGTCGGACTCTCAGAATCTTTAGCCGTCGGATTAAATATAAAGGTTTCAAAGCTTAAATCTAAAATCTAAACCCACAAAGCATAAACTTACAAACTTTAAACCTATAAAGGCTAAACTTAGAAACTTAAACCTATAAAGTTCAATAAAGTCCATATTTATATTTTGTCTAACCTAAAACCATAAAATACTCGTAAAGCTTGAGTCGATAACTATAGTTGTGAAAACCCAATAATCCTAAACTTTTATAATTCGAAATCCCAAAACGGTAAACCTGTAGACTAAATCCATAAAACATAAACCTTTAAGACCTAAATCCTCAACCTAAATTCATGAACGGTTGACCTATAAACTTTAAATTCAAACAATCGAAAACTATGAACTTATAATTTCTAAACCTATAATTCTTACATCCTAAAACCATGAACCTAGAGTAATAGATCCTAAATCCATAAGTTCCATACTTATTGAAAGACTTAATAAATATGTTATAGGTTTAGTGTTAAGTGTAAAAAAAACATGAAATTTTTCTTCTTCGTATACTAAATATAATAACATCGCAGCAAACAGTGTGTCTAAAATTATCCCTTAGTAGCCAAAAATAATAACCCCCTTTCACCCTCCTAAATATTCCAACGCGTCTCCCTCTATGAATGCGCGCGGGTGCATCCATGAATTCGCTTATGTCGGCACCACAAAACCACGGAAAATCATACGTGCTTTCTCTCTCCCCTTACTTTCTCCGTCTCCTTACTTTCTCTTCTCTTCCCTCACTGTATGTCCTCCAAGACTCATAATGCATGAGACACAGAGAGGCGGAGAACGCGTGCGCCAGCGAAATAACACCCTTTTGCGGCTAATTTGTGGCAGCGGCAATGCTCCCTCGCCGAGTGCAAGAAAGACAAAGGACTTATCGGAAATTACATGCTGTTCCGGGAGCGATCTTGGCTGCGTGTACGATAGTCTCGTGTCTTCAGTGGGCTGGGATAGAAGAGGCCTTGATCTCTGCTTGAGCGGTGCACTAGTTAAAGTAGCGGATAGATGTATATACTTATGATAATAAGATGAGAGCGCCTAAAAAATAGCTAGCAATCAGTCGATTTGTCGAGACGTTTTTCGTGAGTCCCGGTCGTGCGATCAAGTTGATTATTACCAGGTTTGGACTAGAAAAAATTGTCGTTATTTTGCACTCCCATTCTTAGACTTCAATTTATTTCAGCTCTGTAATGTGAAATCGACATACTGCAATGAATATATAATTTTTTGATTTCGAATTCGCGACTTGCTTTAACGCTTCAGTTACTATGGTAATGGACTACTTGGAAACATGTTACACAACCTGTAATTATCATCTTCTAAATACCAGAAATATTTGAACACTAAATATCAACAAGCAGTCTTATAATTTACCGCTATTCAAATTTTCTTTTTATACGAGAAAGTCACCAACTCGAAATTACCCTGACAGCCATAAACTTTCAAAATTCAAATCCAATCGTATAATAAGCAAAAACTCCAACATCACAAAAGTCTCAGAAACCAACTTCACGTCGTTCTTCAACCAAGTCGCTTGCAACCCCTAGCGCTGAAAGCTCGACCAGCCTCGTTTATGCGCCCAATATCGCATGCAGGCTTCCCGTCCCCCTTTGGAGCCGACCCTCCGCGAAACGTTTAGCGCTCGCGGCTGCATGCGCCGCCTGCAATTGTACACCTGCATACGTACACCGCAGCCAGGGGGTTAGGGGGGAGGGCATAATTGTCATCCCATACGTTTTTCCCTCTCCCCGGATCGGCCTCGTCACGCGAGGCGGCCGTGCCTGTCGCCAGAGAGAGCCACGCAACGCGCTCAGAGTCCCGAGACACACGGGGGGTAATGTTGATGCGGCTGTATCAGATTTCTAATTAGTAATTTAGCGAGAGCTGGTAGCTGAGGAGGGAGGAGAGGGTACGAGTCGGAGTTCGTTTGTTTCTTGGGATGGTTCTTCTGGGGGTATGCGTTTCTTGATGAGATTGGAGAAATACTGTTCGGAGAATGCTGGCGAGAATATTTTAAAAAATTTTTTTTTATTTGAATGATTATAGGACAAAACAGAATTAATAAATAATGCATGGAATATAATATAAAGTATGAAAATAAAGTAAAAGGATTAATCATACTTTAAAACATTAATAAAATTACTAGGCTGACAATATAACTTAAAAATAAAAAAAAAATTCAACTGAATCAGTTCAATTTTTTAAATCTATTTAACTTTGGGTACGTATTAAGTGCACTCAATGCAGATCATAATGAACATTCGGCAATGAACTCACCCTTCGACCTGCTCGTTGAATAGGGCTGCCGACAAGAATCCGAACACTCTGATATATTTACCTGCAACACAAAAAGCAAAAAGGCTCTCATGAAGTTACCCACATCGCAGGCTCGCTTTTTACGCGCAATATTCGCATATCATATCGGGGAGGGCCGAAACAAGCCGCTCGCTCCGTGCATGCAGTAGGCGGGGGGAGGGGGTGGATATTACATACGGGTAGGTCGTCGGCGCACGAGCGAAGGCAGGCATAATTGAGAAAATTAATTATTGCCGTGCGCGCGGATGTCATGCGCCTTCGTAATTAGCCGACGGGCATAATTCAAAGCCAAGTGACTTGTTAATAACGTCGTTTCGTCTTCTCTCGGATTTACGCCCACACGGCACTGAAATTTTGCGAATTTTAAACGCCGACTAGCCGTGACATGCGCGATTTCGTTGCGCGTGTGTTTTAGAGTCGTGATGGCGACTTGATATTTTTGTTGATAAATAAAGGCAAGTATTTTTGAAAAGAAGTAGCGAAAGGTTTGAAATAAAGTTCAAGAAAGTGTGCTATATCTTATTTGCGTAATACTCACTTGATAAAGTAAAAATTAGACCGCATGGGGCCAAAGTATAGTAGTAAATAATCAACTAGCTTGATAATTATTAAAGGAAACAATCGATTAGTTATTAAAAAATAAGCCTTTCATTGAAATAGAATTATAAAGCAGAGATTCCTAATTTAGTATAAATTCTGTTAAATGTCAGTGACCGACTACATACATAGAGATAATTCTACTAATTTCATAAATCACATTATTAGTTTTAGCGCAAAATAATACGGTTGCAATATTTTTAATGCTAACTATATTCCCAAAAATTAATATTTTGAGAATATAATTATCACAAAGTACAATATTTACATTTTTCACCAATAATACGATAATCACACATCTACAAAACTTATCATTAACCCACCCCTCCCCCTCCCACACATTCTATTTATCCAACGTCAACAACTCTCAAACTCAACTCTCGTCGCGCGAGTCTCATCTCCAAATTAGCGCGTACATCCCGGCAAATAAGATGTACACCAGCGCGCAACACTACCACCTCGCTCTGCGGATCGGTCGCATCATCGGGCAAACCGCGCAGCGTCGGTCTTTCCGGCACTTAGATGCAATCACGAAACCAATTGGAATCGGTAAATACTCGCGAGACTGCGCGCACCTACCTATATACACACCGGATAAGAGCCCTGCGAGATATAGGGCCCTGCCTATACAGTTATACGCGCACGTGTACGCAGGTGAAGTGTAGCTCGAGAGTTGATATCCGTCAGATATGTCCTTAGAGCATGCGAGCTCTGCCGGTGTAATCACTTCGAGACGGATTCGTACGTGTGTGTAGGCGAGAGGGTAATGTAAGAAGACGTGTGTGTTTGTGGGTGTACGGTGTGAGGGGCGTCGCGTCGATTATGTTTGCCGAGGAAATTGATACGAGCGCGGCTGTAACCGGTGATTCGGACCTGTGTTTTTTCATCGCGTGACGGGCGCGAAGAGAGTTGAGAGAGGAGCGAGCGATATTGAAAAATAAAGAACGACCTGTGGGAATCGACGGTTATTGAGGAATAAGTGTGATTGATGAGTCGGACTGTCGATTGAGTTATCGGCTTGAATTTGTTAGTGTTACTCGATTTTTTGCTTTATATAGGCTGGGTATTTATCCTTGAACGAATGTCAAAATGTTACGTGGTAAATTCAAAAAAATTAGATTATTGAGAACTACTGTATTTTCGTTGCTGAAAAATAGATCAAATTTAATACTGAGAACGCAACAATTATTAAAAACAAAATTAACCTTAACATCAAAATTGTCAATCAAATACTTCAAAATCACAAAAGAAAAAATACTCACCAAGAAAACACAACCAATTCTAATAACTACGCGCGCAATAGCGCAAAACATATTTATCTAACCGGCTCGCAATTAGCTAAATTATACGGAATAATACGGATTTGCCCCCATCTATTTCGAGCCGTACATGTAAGAACGTCTACACAGAGCGGGCCCGCGCGAGCGTGTCTAGGTGAGCTCCTCTCGCGAATCTGCCCTTGGGCTCATTTTGCGTAACACGCTACTAATTCTGACGTGATAAGTGGTTAAACGGAAACAGGCGAATGGTGCTTGCAGCGCCGAGCGCCGCCACCGCGCTTACAGTAAGAGCGCTCCCGCATGCTTACAGCGCGGAATGAATGCGCGACGGCTGAGCTAGGAGGGAGCGTTGGCGAAATAAGGCAATTGCCTTTATTTACCGGTGTAAATGCTGCGCTCTGTATCAAGCGTGTTTGGATGGAGGGGAATCAAGTTTTGGATAAAACAATACTTTACAGCGCAGTGGAGCAGGTTGAAAAAAGTGAGGCTACAGGAGTCAATTACCAAATACTTTTAACAATTTGAAAAAAAATTTAGATCTCTGACGTTCCAGCTTCTAAAAGCGAAAACTTTTGCAATAAAAACTGATCATACAAGGGAGCATGAAAAACCCACCTCAATTGAAAGTTTCAGCTCGCGACAAAGGCCCCAAAGTCTATAGGTGCAAATTGAATCAGGCAAGAAAGTATCGCCCACGTATTAATCGTACAAGGCTATATGCGGGATAGACGAAGGCAAAGAGCGCACCCCGTTCACGGGGCCATACAAGCATGCAGGATAGAGAAAGAGAGAACGGCTTGGATGAATATGCGCTCGACCTTTGCCCGCGCTTTGACTCTGATGTGGTCTGCGGGCTGAGCTTAATATCCCTTGGCTTTTGACTTCGTCAAATGAACGCACCTCACTCTCTCTCTCCCGATACTTGCCGCGCTTTACCCGCGTTCTCGCAACTCTCGACCCACCCCCGCAGCGCCCGCACGCACGCGCCAGTCGAATAAAGGCCGGAGCTTAAGCCTTAATTGCTTTCGATATTCTTTTTATTTGGGGAAAAAATAGGAAATTGTTTTGTGATTTATACTTGGGACTTTACGTGAAGTGAATTTAATAATTGTTTATGAGTTTTTCATCGCGAGTATTGTGTTTGTTTGTGTTAAGAAAGTGCAATACTTTGCACTTTTTTGCAAAGCTGCAGAGTAAGAGAAGTTTGTAAAAACGTATTAGTTATATTTATGAAAATAAGTTTCATTTTTGAAAACATTTTTATTTTTGAATAAATTATTTAATTTGTTTGGTTTTGTTTTTTTCCTTACGCATTTCACTAAATAAGCTTAAGTTTTAGAATAAAACTTTCACTCTGCTCTCCAGCTTCCAAACAATATTTTATTTTTAATAATTTATCCGTTTTCTTATTTCTGCTACTTTCCCTTATACCTGTGACATGCTTAATTTTAATTACGCCCAATCTGCATAAACACACAGCGGCAAACAATTATAAACAAATCCATCACCAAAGCGCCACACCCTCACCCCTTTCGGCAAAAAAGAAATGGCCCCGAGCGATACCAATCTTCGCCCGCCCGCGCGTTCGAGGGCACCTATATCGGATTATATCACGCTTGGCGGCGGCACCTGCACACACAGGTATATATGCGCAAAGTCGAGTGTGGGAGGCGATACAGGCGAAGCTCTATGTATGTATGTGTGTGTGCACACCCCGCTGGCACATAGACTGGCACCGACTAGTACGGATATTACCCACCGGCAAGCAGATTCGCCACGGAGAGACACGAGCGGGGACGCGAATTTATATTTGTACGTATGATACGCGCAAGTTGTGGGTATGACTTTTTTCCAGCTGAGCTGTACGCGTGAGAATCGATTGATTTGTGCCAGAGTTTTTTTTTTAATTCATTTAGAAAGACGTGATTCTTTTGAAGCTAAGGTGAAACTTGGCTCTGTTGATGCTCGAACGGTGATAATTGGCTATTTCAATATTTCAGTCACGCGAGGTACTCACCGACGAGGCTTGAGATCGACTTGATTTCCGACTGAGGCTGTATGTTATTTCCGATGGGGAGGCGGAAATTTATAAGCGCTGACGACCTGTCACTAGGAATTTTTGTGATGGCTTCAGCCATCAAGTAGAGAGTAGCACCAGAAAGTAGATAATAAAATTCAAATAGTTTTAAAACATTTGTTTGTTATTTTATACTCCATACAATAATTATAATAGTTGGAAAAGATGAAATTGACAAAATTAAAATTGAACATACCAATTAAACAAACTACGAAATCTTACGTTTCTCGCAATGATCATCCTCAAAAATATTCCTCTCACCCATCCACGTATAATCCACTCACGCGCCCGCTACTCCGGGGACGAAACAACCCGTACGTTCGCGTGCCTTATTAAGCTCCGCGAAAACAGCGCACGCGGCTGGATGTAAGTGCTTCCGTCGCGCGCGTATATACGCAAGCTCGCGATCTCCTCCAGGAGCATTCTAATTGTGAGAGACAGTCCTGAGGAAAATACTCAATGGAAGTTACTTTCTCCCCCCTCTCTCTCTCACACACTACACACACACAAACAGTCTCTCTTGGAGTATTTCAAAGTGCCAGCAACACCGCCACTCTCTTTCTCGCCTCTCCGATATAACACCTCCGCCGAGCGTTTTCTTCTTCTCCGACGCGTCGTCGTTGCCTCCCCCCCCCCACCGCCCCTCGAGCTTCTACTTTGCCTACTCCTCCAGCAACGCCACCCTCCTCATCCTCGACTTAATTCCGAAAGCAAAATTAAGTACCTCGCCGCGGTAAATATAGTCGCGCGCGCGCGCCCGCTATCTCGCTCTCGGCTTTCTGTCCCTCTCTATCTCTCTTTCTCTCTCTCGAATACGCTCGCGCGACGCTCGAGAGAGAGAGAGAGAGAGCTGCGGGGCGAAAGCTTCTCGCGCGATCAATGCCACTACTGCTGCTCGTTGCTGGAGTGTGTGCTTCTTTGAAATAATCAAATTATCGCATGGAGTTGGCTTGTCTTTTTTTCGTTTCATTGTGGAAAGTTTTTGCGATGCTATAATTTTTGAAGTCGACTATTTTTAGATTATTAAAAAATTTAATAGTACTTGTTCAATTTGAAAATAGAAAGTCAGTTTAAATATAAGCGTTCTGTAAAAAAAATCCTTGATTTAAAATTTAATGTCACTGTTCAAAATATCTACATTTATCAGTAGTAAAAGTCAAGCATGTCAGACATCCTATTTCTACTTATTTATCTATATACATAGCTTTATTATTTATATCAATCTATTTATAACATATAATTTTTTATTTTAGTAAAATAGTTTGATTCAGAAGTAAAATACTATTTTCCACACTTTATTTACTCAAATATTGACATTTTTTGCACAGCTCAAAGCAGAAGATGCAAGATATGAGGAGTGACGCTAAAGCTCAAGGAGACTAGCGCGCTATACAGACTGCGGGGTTAAGCCTCGCCGAGAGCCAGCTCGTGCGATAACGATTTTCCTTCAATGAGGACTAAATCCGTTTATTCCTGGGTCCTGCGTTGCAGCCAATTTTCGCCCTGTATAATGCGACGCAGGCCTGCCGGCTCTATGAGAAGGAGGAAGAAAGCTGCTGGAAAAAAGAACGAAATTGACGAGCAATCAAGGGCACACCCCCGACGAGCTGCACGCAGCCTTTTAAGTCGGTATGAGGCCATCGTGGTGAATTTTAAACGTGGCAGTTGGCCAAAATGTTGTTTGGTGAGGATGGGCTTGGAATTTTTTTTCAAAGTCGTGGGCCTGTGTGTGCCTTGTCGAATTGAGTCTAATTGGCTTGCCAACAGTCCGAATACCTGCGAGAAGGTGCAGAGCGAGTATGAAAGTTTTGTTTTGAAGGTGGATAGATTTTGCTGCATTATGGAATGCGAATTAATTAAATTAAGAACTGCCGTATTGAAAGTTATAAAATGGATGATATTATGCTTTCCTTAAATAATACTTAAGTGACACATTGACTTTCATAGAATATCTGATTCATTATCAAATTTAGTAACTAACGTGAAAAATAACAAAAGTTTTTTTGACTTGTCCCGTCTATTTTTATAGCAAGTAAATTCAAAGTTTCAGTTTAAAATAACGTGATCTTTTACACATAAATCCTTAACATTACAAAAGGCTATTTTTAAAATATTCAATATCCCAATATAAAAGCATTAATTAAAAACACACACCGGGAGCAGCTCCTCGTTCATCAACCCCCAAACTTTTCAATAATTTAAAAACCAAGCCGGCCTCCTTCAAGCAGCGCCAACCGAAAATCCAACCGATGCATCACGCTAATTGTCACGCAGCTCCGTCGCGATATAATTCAATAACCCAGAGCGCGCCAGCGTCGCCCGAGAATTTTTCTCTCCGACATATAAAACAAAAGGGCGAGGAAAAAAGGCGAGATAGAGAGCGTCAGGGGGAGAGAGAGAGGGCGATATAAAGTCTCCTCGGGCGCGGGGAATTTATAAAGCTCATTTCGTCCGGCAACGGAAAAACATTAGAAAAGTTTCGCCGGCCCGCGCCGCGCTCTTCTCTCCCTCTCGGACATCGGAGGATATTTCCAAGGGGAAGAGTGTGTGTACGTACGGCGCTGACCGTGCGATTTATTGCGCGACAACAACGATAATGCCTCATGCGGAGAGAGAGAGAGAGTCAAGAGCCGTATACGTCGTAAAACGTGCGCGAGCGCGCAAGCGGAATCGAATTATTCATT
Organism: Eupelmus urozonus; assembly: GCA_900480035.1. Classification (NCBI taxonomy): domain Eukaryota; kingdom Metazoa; phylum Arthropoda; class Insecta; order Hymenoptera; family Eupelmidae; genus Eupelmus; species Eupelmus urozonus. The sequence goes on from UELX01001871.1 coordinate 10,723, forward strand.
GTTAGCGGTGCTCGCCTAACTGCGCAGGAAAACTCGACTTTTCCTCTCGCGCGTTTGCAATAAATCAGATAGAGCGAGAGAGAGAGAGAGAGTGATTCGTTGCAAATATTTATTTAGGCCGCGCTTTCTCTCTCGTAATTTAGTGCTTACTCGTGCACAAAAGGCGAGCCGATGCAAATGAGCCGATGCCAAGTTGCGTGTACGATTAGCCAGACGAGTTTCCTACCCTCACCCGCGCTAATTTCGCGCTCGCGCGCCGTAGGCAGGGACAGCTCATTAATATTTAGACGTATTTTGAAGCGGCGAGTAGTCGTACGAGCGCGGCATCTCCCGGCGTCGTCTCGCTCTGCCACCAAAGACGCGACGACGCCATTTGCATCGTCGTCATCTCTCGGCCGTCGCCTCCGACACCCGAAGACTTTATATACATAATTATTAATCGCGCCCGCTGGAATACGAGCATTAGTCGGCCTGAGAGCCTAGAGTAGCTTATTCGGGGACGAGGTGCTGAATTTTCGAGGAATTACGAGCTGAGTCGAGAAGGAGTTGGAAAGTTTTGGTTTGGAAATTTATTCTTTTTCTTGTAGTTTATAGTTTTTAATTTTTTGATAAAAGCGAATGGAATTCAAATGCTTTATTGAGTTTTGTAGGTTAGTTGTTAAGTGTAACGTGACATTTAACAGCTCATGTGAAATTTACAGTCGTCTATAGTTAAGTTGAGACGGAAAACAAATAAAAAGCACTTATTATTAGCATAACGTATTAACAGTTATAAAATCGTAGTTGACAAACGCAGTTTGCACGTGTCTGTGTATACCGCGCCTAACTATACCTCGCTGCATCTACTTGGCGCAGAACTCTTTTATATTTATTATTTACAATAAAAATAAGGTCAGCAGTTATTTTAAACAATAACTCAGTTTAGTCGCATTAAGCTAAAGCATTCAAAGCACTGCAGCTTATCACTAATTCCATTATTTTCTTAAGAATCCATCCGATTCACAAAAGTAGCTGCAAGCAATCAGTTCGAACCAACGCTTATTGATGCCCAGCCGATCGGGGACATTAAGTGCCTAATGAGATCTGCAATCGACGTTGTTGCCAGCTACGACGAAGAAGTATATACACGGGCAAATGAAACGAAAATTGGGAAATTAAGAGGCGCGTTCCAAGGCTCGTCCAAGACAGAGAGAGAGAAAGAGAAAATAGTCGCAGTTCGCGAAGGGGCACCTAATTTCTAGTAATCAAAGTTGTATTCACTTACACAGCGGCAGCTACGCCCGCCGTACGATCAAATAAACCCTTTTCATCATCTCTCCGCGCGCGCGCCCGCTCTCTCCTCGCAAGAAAATTACTCGAGAAGTTTATAATTAATTAAAGTTAATTGACGCGCAACGACAGTCCCGGCTTTAGTGCATTTCCGTGTTATTGATTTTATTTTCCGTTAATGCTAGAATTAATATTAATAAATAACGGACTTGCTATTTTTGCACGGGCTGATTCGTCTTTTTGTTATCCGTTTTATGAGCGATGGAGTTTCACCGGGATTGTTCATTAATTAAAAGTTACATTCTATTGTATAGTCGTGAGATTTTATCGCACTCTGCGATTATTTAATATTAAGCTATTTTCATGAAATGTAATGCTGCTGTGGAAAGATTGGATTTATTGAGTTTTGCTCAGAATTGGAAATTACGAGAAAGTTATTTAATAATTATGCTGATAATTGGTTTTTAAAGTTTTTATTTATTCAGCATTATTATTGACATAATAAATAGAATGTAATAATATCAGGGTAACAAAAATTGTTCAATCAAATAGTATCTGTTAAAGTAAAGATGAGATATATCATTGAGATGAACTATTCTAGCTTTGTAAAAAATACTTCTATCGCTATGAAGAAAATAAATAATATACCACAAAATACAGTTTAATCAACATATTTAAAGATGTTAGATTTAAACTACTTACAGCGGTAACAGTTAATCATATGTAAAACTAAATATTTAGTAAATCTAACAATGAATAAAATCTAATTCCATACGGTTACTGCTTGAATTTTAAGTAATAAATTTATAATAAATATTTATAATCTAATTGAAAATTGAAGTAAAAAACTGAAAAAAAACTAGGAAATTAATAAAAAAGGTTACTTTTAAACATTATTTTATGTCATTTAAACCATATTATTCAATATTATGAGGACATTACCGTAAAAAATTGCATACTTTCTATTGATGACAAATGCGCAACGATATATATTTTACATTCTAACCTGATTTTCATTCTAAATTATTCCACCACAATTACAACCAGCACCCACATCCCCAACCCTCTCAACCGTTCGCTCCTTAAAAACTCCCTCTCGAACTGAAACCTACGAACCACGTCCATAACCATCCAGCACCTGGCAGCCAGCAATAGCAGCAGCGGAAAAGCAAGAAGAAAAAAAATACAGCCGAGAAAAGGCAGGCAAGAAAAGGCTCACCTCTGCACTCAGCCGTGGTGCGTGCGCGGGGCGAGAGCTCTAATCGATTGCCGGCGCTCGCTCGCTCACGAGCGCGAAAGTTTCGAAACTTTACAACGCGGAGCGAGCTCCGACGGCGGCTCTATACTCCTGCGCTTACGAGGAGAAGGAGGCAGCCACGGAGGCTGGATAACGCGCGAGAGAAGAAGGAAGAGAGGAGCTGCAAGTGGAAGAAGAAGAAGGAAGAAAGAGGGAGAACGCAAGCGCGCCAGCTAGTGAAGTCTGTAAATTTTCTTACATTTTATGAGCCATCAGAATTTCATAACCTCGAGCCAGTCCGTGTGGTACTTTGCACAAGAAAAGTTTCTCGCCGCTCAGCCTTCTCTTGCTCCGCTTTCTTTCCTGCGAGCTCGGCCGCCGCCACCGCCGCCTTTTGCTTTCTCTTCCATTAACTTCGTTCTCTCGAGCTTTTCCTTTCTCTCTCGCTCTCTGTTTTAGAGCGAGCGTCGGAAAAAAAATAGCCGCGCGGGATGATAAAAACAAGCGCACGCGCAAGCCCTGGGTAAATCGCGCCGTTACGCTGGTCCTTTGCGGGCCGGACGATCGACGGGCTCGATGAAGGAGGTTATTATAATGGAAACGCTGTGTTTTTGTTTTATATCGCGATGGGTGCGTTATTCAAATTAAGGGAGGTCATAAGAAGGATGGTTAATTCAGGGTTACCTGTGATGGGTATATTGTTATTTTGTAGGGTCTAGCGCTATTTGAAATAAGTATGTTTGGAGTATTTAGTAACAATTATTGTTTCGTCGAAGTATCTTTGTTTCGTTGTAAAGATATTTAAGTTCTCAAATGGAAAGCACGGGTATTTAAGCGTAATTAGACGCCGAAGCGCCTGCAACTTTCTTCGCCGAGCGCGACGTCTCAATTGAACTAATCTGCTTTAATAACTTTCGTAACTTTTACTTCTTTCGAATAAGACGGCCCGAGTACAATGAAACTTCGCTACGACCTATATCAATTAAGTGAACCGAAGGAAGAAGTTATTCACTTCTTTTTTTTTATTCATATACACACTACAAGGCAATTGAATAATTAGGTTGGAATTAAAACGCGCTCTATTATCGCGCAAAGTTGGCCGAAACTAATGCGGCGATATGTAAACTTTGTCTGATTTATCGGCCTATGGGTCGGAGAGAGAGTGAAGAAGAGAGAGAAAGAGAGAGGGAACTAAGGAACTAAAAAGTTGTTCTTCCCTTGTTTGAACGAGTTTTTGGTACGCTCTTTTGGGTGAACGCCCTGGAAGTTCCTCGGCGAACAACAAGCTTTTCAAGTTCATAGAATTGAGACTGGTATTTAGTTTGACAACTGAAAACTGTAGATTCGCTTTTAAAGTTAGGTCAAACACGAGTGAACGGGGGAGAGTCGTTATACGCAAGGGGAGAGCACAAAAGTTGCGCCCTACCTATCCGGCCGTTTCCTGGAATGTTTCACATATTTCCATACTTTGGAGCACTGAAATGTAAACCATTATTACCTATGTTTTTTTAATCAGTGTTTTCTGCAGCCAGTTTATAATTCGTACAATTATGTGCGATAGGCAGTTATTCTATGATACAAAATGCAGGCATACATAGTTTCTAAAAGTTATACAATAATAAAACGTTGTATTATAAGAAGACATTCTCTCTGAGAAACTTATCTTTGCCGTGTAATCATTTGCATTTTCTACATTGTCCAACTCTTACTTATTTTGATAATCTTCATCTAAATAATTATTTCAACAAACAAAACATTACAGAATAACAAAAAAATACCCTGTATTAAAACTCACCCACCCTCCTAAAAATCAAAACACCTCTCAAATCCTCGCCCGCCTAATCCCATAATTTCTCACGTCCCCGAACTCTCCAACGTGCCAATCACACCCCCCAATTTCACGTTGAAGACGTCGCAGCTAATTTTTCCTCTCCCTGAGCTATCTCGTTCCCGAGGCTGATTACAGGCGGGCAAAGTGGCGTGTCGCTCTCGCCATCTAGCGAGAGCTCCAAGGCCGGCGCACCAGGCAGATTTACACGTCGCGTGTTTTATGGAGGCGCTTTTGCGTGACCTCGCGCTTAAATAGCGCATGAGGCCGGGGAGTTTTGCGCCCTGATCGACGGGTCGCCAGCTTTACGTGTAAGCTTATACGCGGCCACTATCTGCTAATTCTGCGTCGTGAGTTGCAATGAAATTGTTGTGTGCGGTGATCTGGTGATCCGTGACGTGTGTTCTGTTTGTAGATTAAATTTCTGGGTTTTACGGAGGCTTTGAAAGTGTGAGGCTGGGTTGGTGAGGATTGGATTAACGATAAGATCAAAGTTTATCTTGTGATAAAATAAGGATTAAAAGAATTTTTTTATAGAAAGTTTACAATGTTTATTTAGTATTAAAATTATGAGTTATCCATAATTTTGTTTTCATTTTTTATAATTTTTTAACGATTTATGAGTATTTTTCTACTTTGTTTATACTGGATATTTATTTACAAACTTAACTTACGAATATTATTTATAAAAGTAAAACTTCAATTGGATAGTCTCTGGGTAAATTAAGAATAGCATTACGAGGACGAAATTAATGTACTGTGCCGCATTGCCGTAGCTGACGTGTTAGAATTTGATTCAGCGGGAGCGCTCGCTAAATCAATAATGTTTTTATGCGTGTAATATGAAATGACGAAGACTAAACTCTCACTTATAGACGCGCGCGCAATAAACGGCTGAAAATATATCATTATAATAACCCACACTGTTCTATAATAAAAGTCTATAGAGCCGCCTTACCCTGCACTTTTCCACCTGCATATTTTCATTTATTATTTTATTAGACTAAAAAGCTCTATTAGGGTGGAATAGCTACGTTTTAAGCTTACATTATACACAATTAATGATATTTATTCGTTCTATTAACAATTTTCGAAAAATTTTTTGTAACGCAATTTTCTACTTTACGATAGTCTAGAATTACAGGATTAAATTTCATTATGAAATTTATGGCTCTTTTTTCTGCGATTAAGTACAGCAGCGCCAGATGGAGAATTAGGGGCCGCTCATTCGATCGTGGCTGAGTCCGAAATAACGCGCGAGACACGCACGAGCCAATAATTGCAGTCATTTCTAACCGTTCGCTTTATTAGCCCAGATAATCTTATCGCCCTATTTCCACGTACGATCCATTTTTCCTTTCTACGTGACAACCGCAGTCCCGCTGGCTAAACGCCCTGACGAACGGCGCGTTACTTGAACTTTAGCGAAACAATGACGTCGAAATAATATTTATGTTGTACTTCGCGGCAGTGAAAAAGTTGCCTTCGTTTCACTTACACATTAATTTAATAAGGCAGTGTTCATAGCATATAGGCTTATAAATTATTTTATAAGCTAAGAAATTATTTTAGACAAAGTTGTTACGCTCAAAACGAAAGTGTACAGAAAGTTGGCGAAGCATTAAAAGTATTAAAAGTAGTTGAGGGAATAAAATTTTAACGTCTAAACTTTTATTAATGGTAAATATTCAAGTAAATTCGAGCACATGTTTTACTCATTTACCATCTATTATGCATTGATTCCAATATTCATTATACTTTGTAGCGCTTTTAATATATGTCCGACCATTCACACTGTTACTACTGTCAATACATTCAGAAGTACATTTTTTCTTATATCGATTTATTCGGCTGCTCCTCCCTTGTTGTTCTTTCATCGGAAGTTCAAATTTCATTTTATTTCATCAATAACTGTCAGAATTTCATATGCCAAGTGCTTTTATATATATTTATGCCAATTCTACCCAGAATGAAATCCGAAATTCATATTATTTGACGAAAAGAAAATCATGAAAATTCATAAATTATATCATTTTTATATTATACTCTATATATTCATATTATTTTTCAATTCATTTTCTATGCACAATATAAAAACCATATTATTAAACAATCTTTAAATTCTGTCCAATATTTGTTTTAACCATTTAACGCGTTTTATCACTTGTCAATACAATCTCATTATTAACAAATCAAATTCTAATATTCCTAATAATCATAAACTAGCAAAACCTAAATATAATCACATCAAGCAGTCAATAACAATCTTCACATTCACCAATCGCCCGAATCCAACAAAACCAAACCACTCACCCATCCCAACAACACAACATCAACAAAAACCCTTCTCTATCCTCCTCATCCCAACCGTCTGTCTCATCAGACCTCCTACAGCGCGCGCAACATCTCCACAAGAAAATCCCAGCGCACCCTAGCGCAGCCACGCATCATCGCATAAGCGTCGAATCCACATCTCTATACGTAAGCTCTCATTCTCCTCTCTCTACGGGCCGCGCGCGAGCGCCAGCGATATATTTCATCGGAGCAAATCGGGCGCAATGGGTCAGAAAGGATCGAATCACGATCGTATGTGCTTTTCGTTTCGCCCTCAGGCAGGTGCCTAGCCGAGCGTGCGCTTGGCTTCGCGCCGCCGACGCCGTCGCGATTATTCGGGCTACTTTCAAGGCCGAACAGATTTGCCTCTTCGCGCGCGTGCGAGAAAGGAAAAAAAGGAAAACACACGGTGTTACTCCGGCTCGGTGTGATGATTTATGGGGCCGACGGGGGAGGAGAAAGTTTTTCGGGACGAGGGGGAGTGCGAACGGACGAGGGTGAGGGAGCTGGGTGTGATCGTTAGCTTAAGGTCGATTTTGAGTTGGAGGTTTAATTGATTGGTTTTTTTTTTAGTGGTGGTTTATGGCTTTGAGTTGTGGAGTGATGTTTATAAGTTTTGGTGTACGGGTTATTGGATTTATGACTGATTTTTATTTCGGAGTAAATAATAAAACAAAACGGTACCCGAAAAAAATAATTTTAATTTAAAAAATATATATTTTAGAAAGTAAAATGCTTTTTCTATAAAAATACAAAATATTCATCAATCATTTTTTTCTAAAATTTTTAAAACAATGAAACAGCACATAAAATACCCAAGCTAATTCACTGGCTGTATCGCTACCTGCCATTTTGTTCATCTCTCAATCCCTGTGTTTCCGATCACCGAAAATCAATACCCCACCCCTCAAAAACCCACCGAACCCCAAAAATCCCAATTATCCAAACATAAACAAATACTCACGCTACTGAATTCCAACAGTCAATCAAGAACCACCCCAGCTCTCCTCCGTCTCGGTCCTCTCAGCTCCCGCTGCACTAGTTATCCCGGCGCTGCCAATATGGCCGCCGATGTTCTCGATCCTCTTGAGCCGCCGCGGAACCAGCGCCACCGCGCAACCAGCGATACATGCACAGTGCACTTTCCTCCAGTCCAACAAACCCCGAAGCAAAAGTCTCTTCAGAGTCTCTATACCAACACGCCGCTATCAAGACAACCTCAAAACCTACCCTATCGAATAGGGTACTCGGTCGCGCGCGCGCCGCACGCGTGACCTTGACGATAGCGTGCCGATGAGTATATATCCTCCTTTGGCGCGCACCCGACTACTGCGCGAATGCCGCGCACCTTTCGCGGTATACAGGCGCCAGGCGGGCCGCACCGTGGACACACGCGATGATGGAATTGAAGGATACAGAGAGCAGAGGTCGAGCAATGACGACAGGGGGGTGGGTGGGTGGGAACCGGGGGGGTCACCAGAGTACCCTTTCTCTCTCTCTCTCTCTTTTCCAGCTTTTTACTGCGAGCTCGTCGACTGGGCCGGCTCTCTCACTCGGCACTGCGTGGACCAGAGCGCGCGGCTGTAACAATCAGGGAGCGCTCGGTCTCGCGCTGCTGTGGGAATATCTCGCGGGCACACTTGTCTGTCTTGGGCAGCCAGCGGGGCTGCTGCTGCTGCTGCTGCTGCTCCTGCCGCTCTAGAGATATACACATAGAGAGAGAGCATGAGAGAGAGCGAGAGAGAGAGAGAGAAAGAGAGAGAGGAGAGAGTGCCGAGAGGGCGAGAGCGGAGCGCCCGCAGAGAGAGAGAGGAAGGCTTCCCTCCTACTCCGCGGGCGCGTGGGAGGGCGCGGCCCCTCGGTACCGCCCCCACCGGCGCCGCGGTAGCCTCCGATTGGAGCGCCGCCACCCCCCGACGCTCGCGGACACCTCTCCCGAGCCTTTCCTCCGATCCTCTATTTTCCTCTCTCCCTCTCCTGCCCTCTCGTCCGCGTCTATAGCCAAGCGCTCCGTGCTTTTCCTCTACATCCTCCTACTTTTCCGCTCTCTCCCTCTCCCCCTGCGCGAGAGAGAGAGTTCCTTCAGCGTTCCTTCGTTCCTCTCTCGCTCTCCGCGAGCGCTGCCTTCTTCTTCTTCCTTTTTGCACTGCTCGTAGAGGGCCTCCCACAGCCCCACCGCTCTTTCTCAATCTCGCTCTCTCTCGCTCGGTATATAGAGTCTTGTATTTTTCTTCTTCCGCGAGCGCTAGGCAACGTCCCTCTTTTCTCTAGCCTCCAGCAGCCGCCTCCGCCCGGGAGGAGGAGGAGGTACGGGCCCGGCCGATTCTGGAGCCTGCGCGCGCTCGCTCACTCGTCCTTTTCTAGCAGCCCTTTCCTAGGGTGCCTACCTATATACGTGTGTGTATTTTGCCCAGGCACGGGCACTGGAGCTAGAGAGAGAAAATTTCGCGGGACTCGCGCGAGCCTTCCGGATCGAGCGATTCTTCAGCGAGCTGGTTCTGCACTAGTCGATTCTCTGCATTTGCAAATTACGCAAAGAGCTGGATATGGCTGCGCATTTGCGAGTTTAAGGGCGGCTTGTATACGCGAGTTGCGACTTTTAAGGCTGCGAGATGGCTGGAGAATGGGGCGAGGATGCGAGAGTAATGATGGTTCCGTGAAGGGAGAAATCGAATTTTACTGGAGAGATAATTGTCAGAGAGAGGAAGTAAAGAGTTGCGAGAAACAGACGCATTCGGAGAAAATACAGGGCTACTTTCTTTAGTTTTATTGCTGTTCGAGGAAGGGCGGGAGTAATGAAACGTATTATAAAGTTACCAACAATCTGACGGAAATGGTATATGTTATTTTTATCTTGAAGGCTAGAACTAGCAAGCTCGCTTCCTCAGTAGTATACTTTGTTTACTCTGATTCAACTAACAATTAATTGCATTAAAATCACCAACAAAATTAAAAAAAAAAATCACAAAACAAAAATCACCACATCAGTCACGTAACGCTCACCTCGCCTCTCTCCAGCGGCCGTCCGTACCATTGAATTTTTGACGCCCGCCTCGCCCCAGCGGCTTCGCCCTGAACTTCAAGAAAGTCCATTATCGCCGATCGAAGGCTGCACACGTAACGAGGCCGCTCGCTCGGGGGATACACCGCGAGAGAGAGAGCACCTCCATATACCTCGAGGCCAGTCCCTTAATTGGCAGGAGGCCGGGGCTTTTTCAGCTCCGCTCTCAAAAATTCAACGCCGACCCTTTTCCTAGTGCGGCGTAATGAAGCGCGCGAGGCGCATACCTTCGTCGCGTATTAATTGCCTACCCCTCGGCGCATTCTTCGACAAATTGGATCACGCGAGTTCGCCTACAGGATAGGTGTAGCTTGCGATAACGCTCGGGCGATACATGCAGAGTTTCTTATGAGCCTGCGGGGGCTGGATTTCGACCTTCACGCTGGGTGTTGTTGTTTTGCAGAGGAGAAAGCTAGGTGAGCGTGCGAGCTAGGCGTGACTTTGCGCGATTTTAGTGTGGAATTAGGATTGGTGGATGAAATAGATTGGCCGATCAGAGAATAAGGTTGTATTTTGGCTTTGGTTGGTGAGTGTGGAATGTTTGGGTTTTTATTAGTAGAAGGTTCAAAATACACTTTTTAATCGGTGTTATCCGAAAGAAAGTAGCTTCTGAAACAGCTTTCAAGTTCTATGTAGTTTTTAGACGTTTCAAAAGTAAATTAGCTTTGACAACTTCTAAATTTTTTAACATCATTGCATTTTTACCATTCCCTCCGGAACATTTCAAATAAACGACTTTAAACCAAAAAAACACAAACCTCCCTTTCGCACGGCCAGCCTTTAAACCCTTCTCTCCTTATTTTTTGCGCTCCCACGCAATGAGTCATGGCATCCGATTTACGTCGTTCGTTCGGTCCCGCGTCAGCACAGCGTACGTGTAAACGTCAAACGTCTCGGTAATTAACTGCACGACGTCGAAAGCAGCCGCCGACGAAGGTACAAGAAAGATTGCGGGAAATTCGTGCACGAAAGTACGCGCATGACGAGCCCTCACGGAAGAATCTAATTACGGGTTCAAAAAAAAAAAAAAAACGCGAGACCTAGAAGGTGGAATATCGCGGCGCGATCCGCAGCCCTGTGTTAATAGAATGAAAAAAGGAAGACGACGAGGATTTTGCGAACGGGGAGAGAGAGTTTCGGGATGTGCCTTCGAGTTATGGGTCCTCGTGAAGGGTAATTTGTCGGATTCCGCAAGTTTGATGCGTTCGCGCGCTCGCAACCCCGCCTCGAATTATGGTCGTTCATTTGTAAGCCGCTGAGCTGTGCTCTAGATTTCTGGCCTGAGCAAACTAACGAAAAGTTTACTTGAAAAAAGGATGGGAGGGTTCAAAGGTTTTTTTCAATATTGGTTGGATTTTTTAAAAGAAATTTAAAAAGAATTCATTTACGTTGTAAATGCAAGTAATCATTAGATTTGAAATAACTATTGAAAAATAAATGTACTTAGTTTTTTAAAACTTAAATTGTTCTGTGAAATAAAGAAATTAAAAAATCAACTTAGTGAGAATTAAAGTTTAAATTTTTATCTTTTCATCGTATTTTACCGTAAAATCACCTCGTTGTAACTTCATTCACAGACTCTAGTAATTTCTTCAAGTCCATCGTCCAGCAAAGTACTCACCTTCCTGGAGTTACGTCTTCCGACGGGTCAATGAAGCTGTTGATTTCTTTCTGACGTAATCTCGGAAACTTCCAGAAATTGGTTCTCATTAGAACTTTTAGCTTGATGATTGGAAAAACGCTAATTGTTCGCTTCATACGTCACTTCCATTCAGTATAAAACTAATATTTTTTGTAAGAAATCTCGAATATTCAAGATTTATTATTATTTAGCTAAACAAGATTATTATTTTCAACGTTTACATTAAACACAATTAAAGAGTAACACAGTAATGTTAAAATGAACATTATTACTCCCAGATACAAGCAAAGTTTACTAATTCTCCTATAAATAGATCTCATATCCCAAACGCAATTGCCTAGAATCCTTCCTCACACAACAGCACTGAACACGTCACACCCCACCCTTTAACAACCTCCATCTTATCCAAATCCAAACCATCCCTTCACTCACAAAAATACCAACCACATCACTTCCACGACCACCAGCTTTCTCCTCCCAGAATCCCTCTAACCAAAAGGCCGCCTCTCTCGCATCTCGGTCCGACGGCTCCGTCGATCCGACGGGCAGCAGAGCAGCAACGTCGCGCGTCGCTCGAGTTTCCCGTCGCTCTCGTCCGGTCAAAGTCACGCACGGCACGCTCGCGCCAGGACATCAGGCACGCGAGCCTTCGTACACGCGGTTGCGGCTGTGCTCTCTATCTCTCTCTCTGCGTGAGATGTGCAGCAGCGCACCCGGGGAGGACCTAGGCACTACTGAACAGAGCCAGAGCCGTGCCATGGCAAACCTTGTTAACGGCAGTCGACAACCAAGTTTAAACTTCGGGTAACAATCCCCCTACCGAACTACTACTGCTATGCCGTCCTCTCTCTCTCTCTCTCTCTCTCTCTCTCTCTCTCTCTCTCTCTCACTTCCTCTCTATCTAACGCCTGCTATCTCACTTTCTCTCTCTCTAGCGTGGGTGGCTTCTTGTTTTCTACTTATCTCACTCCCCGAGCGTCTCTCTCTTTCTCGGTCTTATAACTTCCAGTGCGCGCGCGAGCGCGTTTATGAAGCGCTAATTCGCGAACTGCGCGCAAAGTAAAAGTATTAATTCGCCAAGTTCTTGCATAAAGTACACCTTCGGATTCGCGGGTGAGTATAATTGAAAGGGAATCGCGCGAGTCGAGTCGAGCGATTGAAATTAAAAAGTCGCTGTGTGTTTCGAGGTCAGGAAGTTCCCAGACTACGCGCTGCCGGCGGAGTTGAGTTAGTTGCGGCAAGCGTTTGGAACTTAGTTCGGGGAAAAATAATGAGCGCGGGACGGGGGAGGCGCTTGGGACCGGGCTAATGATTCGAGTTTGTAAATCGATTGTTTTCCAAACTTTCCGCGAGCGACGCTCAGCAAAATCTTATTTTTTCTTCGGCCTCTGATTGTATTTAATATGATGTTTACATTAGTTGAGATAAATTCAACTCAACTTGGATGGTTACTGACTTACTTTCTCTTATTTACACGCTGGATAAATGAATATAGCTACGCCTAAGTCATTGGATCACCTGGGTAACAAGTCTCCAAAGTTATTCGCTCATCGGGGCAATGAAAGCAAGCAAAACAAGAGCAGTTACACAACGCCATAACTCTGGGAAGCTCGAAAAAAAAGAGACGAAATTGAATGTTAACCTTGGTAACTGCACATAAATATGAAACTCAGTAGCCGCGGCGGCGGCGCAAGAAGAAAGAAGTGACTAGTTTGTTCAATGGCACAAGAGCGAGGGGGACGAGGAGACTACGAAGGGGTGGAGGGGGGAGAAATTCCAAAGTTCCCCGGCAACAATAAGAACAAGAACAAAGTTCCGACTAACACCTAGTTTCACTTCTACTGCTCTTTGGCAAGATGCAGGCAGATAAGTTGGTTAGTGCGAGCGCGCGCGAAGTCCCCTCACCTTGAAATCTGAAGACACGGTCAAAAATCGTATCGCACGTCTGGTTTCATAGTCTTGGCGATCGATGACGAGCTCAACTTTATAACTTTGGTGTTGTTCGGTTAATAATATCAAATATATTGAATGAAACAAGAAGAGACATTTACCGGTAGCTCTATCCGAAAAAATGGTTTTGTTTAATATGACAATATAATTTGACACATAAAGAATGTTTTGTGTTCTTTTATATTTAACTTTCTCTTATATAATGTTTCTGAGACTTTTAAAATACCTAGTTGATTGACGATAATTGAGTTTGCGTTTCAATCAAATATCACAACTTTTCATGAGGATCTAAATATAGATGGTATATAAGTAGAAACTGATTAATACTAGGAAACTATCAGTTTCATTGAATTGATTTCCCGTTAGTAAAATAAGAAATAAATGTTACCAATCATTAGTACTTTTATGTAACTTTTAAGTTGGTTATTAAAATAACGATAACTGAAAATTTTTGCATTTAATTATATCAATAATATGATTATATTATTAAAAGCAGATTTTTTAATTTAATTTATAATACGTTTATAAAATTATAAAACAAGTTTGTAATAATTTACATTTATTTATTTTTAATCGGATATTTTCACAAGTAAAATGCGTAAAAACGGCGTGTTAAAAATGTTATTAACTTTGCTCTTCATATACTTTATTAGCGCCATTATGACTTTTTTAAATAAAAAAGATGGAAAACAGCATATTTTCTACAAAATAAAATCCATTCGAACAAAATCAATAATTCAACCGTACTTCATCCCCTCATTAACCTATTACTCGCCTACAACATCCCCAACCAAATACCCATCTATCCCCAAACTCGAATAAAAACAAATCGCAACATTATCGGCAATCCCCGGCCCCATTCCCGCGAAATCTCCTCTCAACCCTTACCTTCTCCACTTGCAAAACAGCCCCGAATCCCCGAACTCTCCAACCCCCTGCATCTCGAGCTCCTAACCTCAGATCAGTGCACCGCGATCCCTCGGCAATAATCGTAAAACCTAACTCCTCCACCACCCTCACCCCAAAAAAAAAACCGAGAATAAGACACACACGGAGGATATAGATCGAGTTAGACATCGGCGAAATCCGTGCTCGGAGGGAAAAAAAGAGCCCCGCGCTGAGACGAGCAATCGAGTTCGGAGACGCGCGCGTGGAGGAGGATGCAAAAAGAGGCCGGGGGAGGATGTTCCGCCCGCGGCGCTCGGAAAGCAATCGCGCGCTCTGCGGGAAACCGCCTCGCGCAGTTTCTCCTGCTCTTGCAGGCTGATGCGCGCTGCCACGAAGCTAGAAACGTCCGAGGCAGGCGATGCGACCCGAGTTGTGCAGCGATTTTCACGGAGAGCACGGAGAGAGAGGAGAGAGGGATCGTTACGGTTGGTGGATGCCAGTGGCAAGGAGTGGCTAACTTGGATGCAGCTTGGAGATTTTAAATTGTTGGTATTTGAAAATTAAGGGTGACTGTAGAAGGGGAGAGAGAGTCGAAGTGATGTTTATTTAGAAAATAAATTCGGATGGTATAACAATTATGTGGACGGCAAAATTAAAGAATTTTTGAAGTGTATTTTAGATTTGAAATACAAGAATAAAGGAAATTACTAAATTTGTTAACATTTTGATGGACATTTGCAATCTGATTATCTACAGTTACGATTTGATAATTAATATTTGATAAATTGATCTGCTAATATTGTATTATGCAATTCTCTTACATAAAATACATGACTATTAAATAAATGATAAAATACGTTGTCATTAATATATCAGTAAAAGGAAAGTTCATAGGAATATAGAAAGCCATTAAAAGTCTTCCAGGAACAAATTATGTTAATTTTTCATTTCTTATGGTTTACCAAAGTTACTTTTTTAAAAGCATGTATGATAAAATATCCAAACGCCTTAAATAAAAAGATTCGGTGCATAAAACTTCGAAAATAGAATCACCAAAAAACTTACATATACAAAAACAGAAAAAAACCAAAACATTGATCTGATCCCTTCGCAAACACCAAGCCTCGCAACAATAAATCCAACAACAACAACAACTCACCATCCCCCCTCTCAAATCCAACTTGCAATTTATCCACTCCCCCCTCCCCGCCCTTTATAATCCTCACAATAAAATCCAACTTCATACATATTACATCGCACACTCTCGAAAGAAACAGCCTTCGCAGAAAGAACAGGAAAGCCGTTCTCGCAAAAGAAACGCGCAGTAGGAGCAGCGCGCAGCGGCGCACAGGAAAGCCAAAGCGGAGTCCACGGCGACGTCGAGCTCGTCGCTGCCGCTGCTGCGCCCGGGAGAGCAGAGCGGATCTCTCTCGTTGTATTACTGCGCGCGGGCTGGGATAGACGTCTCCGCGTATATACACACGTACACACGTACACACTCAGACGTGGCTCGTGCTCCAGGAGAGAGTTGGATTAGAGGAGCGAGCGCGCGTCTGTGTATAGGTGAGTATAAAACTTTTCCCGACTGTGTTCGTGCGCGCCGGTGGCGCACGTACACGTATAGGTATATATAGCGGCAGCGGCGGCTCTCGCCTCCGGAGAAAGGAGAAGGAGAGGCGAAAAAAGAAGAGGAGAGAGAGAGAGAGAGACGTGTATATATATATACGTTAAAGCTACATATATACACACACGTGGAAAAGACGAGCTTTTCCAGTAGCAAAATACGCGACGCGGGGGCGGGATGTACAGGTCCAGGCCGCCGAGTTATTTGCTTTAACGGCGCGCTATTTTCCACCTCTTGTTTTTCCACGAGACTTACTTACGAGCGCGCGCGGTCCTTGCCACCTTATTTTAGAGAATCGACCTCGCCACTGCTGGTTCGATTCGCTTGGCAGGAATTGTTTTTCGGGAATTTCGGGGCGGCGATTTTTAGCCGGCCGAATTATGGCTGGAATTTACGCTTCGGACGTTCGGCGCGCTGTTTGCGGCCGAGCGGAGAGCGATAATAAGCTTCTCGAGAAAATATGTAAAGGATTCAGAACGGTTATTTAAAAGGTTGTTGATGCTCAAAGCTTGAAAATAATCAGCGCCGGGTTGGTATTCGGCCTCGCGTTCCGCAGTAGTAACAGACGGAAAGTTCAAGTAGTAACAGACGTGCGCATACCAGCATTACATTTTCGTTACATTTTCCAGGTGAAATAAGCAATACTACAATAAATAAATAAAAATTCAGCCTTTTCCTTTAATTCAAGAATAAATCTTGTTTGCTGTCTAAGCTCAACATTAACCACTTTATATACCTCGCACGTCAACAGCAACTTCCTCCAAAAAGGACATCGACGCGATCTTACTCTCAGCACTTGCCTTTTCCACACCAGCAGCAGCCCGGCAACTGCAAGGCTACTCGCCGTTCGGCTTCAGGGCTGAAAAAGATGCAGGAAAGGGCGTCGGCCTGGGCGCGTACACACAGGGATAACTTATAAATGCAGCAGCCGCAGCGGCGGCAGCGTATCGCGTCCAAGGTCCTCCCACCCAAACTCTCTCTCTCTCTCTCTCGCTCTCTCTCTCTCTGAGCAGCTACCGAACGCGCGCGCGCGCGCGCCGAGTTTAATGCAGATTAAGGGCCTCTTTCTCGAAAGCGTGGAGGGTCCTTTGTAGAGAGCAAGCGAGCGCGTTTCGTTCGGTATTAGCCGGGGCCGCTCGAAGTAGCTGCTCTCGGGGCAGCGAGGTATTACCTGGAATTACGTCTCAATCTACCGTGGCCGTCGACTAAACTAATATTAAAACTTTTAACGTAGTTAGCTCGCCGGCTCTGCGGCGGCGGTTGCTTTACCGTCCGTGAAGCGCGCGCCCGTTGCATTGACCGTTACCTGGACACTTTGATGTGTTTCGCTCGCTCGCTCGCGCAAAATTCGCTACGAAGTCATAAATTAGCCAGGCGACTGTCGCCGACTGCTGCCGCCGCCGCCGCCGCTGCTGCACACGAGACGGCACTTGAGCATATCAAACGACGAGTGGGAAGCAGCAGCGCCGGCTAATTCGCGAAAGAGAGAGAGAGGAGAGAGAGCTGACGATCGAAAACGCGCATCCGCAGCTCAAAGGAAAAACTGTCCCCGCTGAGATTTTACATGCGAAATTCGTTATATTCAAAGCAGCCTGGCCTAATTATACTTGCGCGCGGACCGAAAATTCAGTGCCAGCAAGAGGAACCTGATTAAAAGTGCTCGAGAGATGCGCGAGAGGCAACTTTGCCGAAAGGCATTTCCGCCACGCCCGTGCGAGCCCGGGGCCTGCAGTCAATTAATTACGACGCGAGTTTGCCATTGCATTCTTGCGTCGCTGGGATGACTCTCGTCTTTGTGCAACGTGGATGCGTCTTTTTTGCCTGCGTCTATGTTGAATTCTGAGTACTAGGAGGTAGGCGAGGGTGCAAGTAAAATTCTGGGAAGTGCCTGATTGTGGAATGAACCTGATATCTGCTGCTGCATTGTTCATACGGATAGGGAAAAGTATGCATGGTGGCGAGGGTGAACGAATTGGTTGGAACAAAGGTTTGCAAGAGTCGATTGCAATGTATTCAATATTTTATAAAAGAAAAAGTTTAGTGCTTTATTTTGCTACCAATTTGATATTTAATATTTACTTATTATACATTACAGACTTTAGAGAATTCGTTTTTATTAGATGCAATGATTGAAATCTATAATATAGATTATATCCTAAAAGTAGCTTAACAAAAATTTTTGGTAATGTCACTTTTAGAAAACATATTTGAACAGTATTTTATAAATAAAAAAGAAAATACGCCTATTTTGTTGTTTCGTCTAATGGGTATTTAAAATACGTAAAGGATTGATTAATCACTCGATCAGATTTAACTCTGTTTTTGAATTAACTCTAAAACTTGATAAATTAACAGCAGACATTATTAATATGTCAAATAGATAACTTTCTTGAAAAGAGAGTTACTGATAGAGAGAATAGAGTTAGTAATAGAGTTTATACTAATCACATCTAGCCATAGGTTTTTTGGCTGTAAGATTAAACCATTTATTTATGTTGTAATAATAATATTCGTCAAACTGTACAAAATTTAATGTTTTTATTCAACCAAAAATTTAGATTAGTAAATATTGTACAGAGGTGTGGCTAATGTTGTATACAGGCTTCTTGTACGAATTTACTTAAAACTTAGATTCTTTTGCTGTATGTTGACATACTTTACTTTGTTGTGTATTTATAGTATCGTCGGCTGTCTTCATGACTGGCCTTGACAAATCGATGGTGTTCTATATAGAAAGTGACTAAGTCAGTATGCTCTTGGTTAATTATATGTACATCAGGAATATTATTTATATTTATTTTACACAGACTTCCACAATAACAACTCATTCTCTTAAGTTTATAACCTCTCTTATAGACTCTAGTTACTCTAGTTCACTGCACTTATCACGATTAATTTTAATTTTTAGTCAATATATCAGCCAAGAATCAAATATTACTATAAAATTCCCTATAATACATGTATATTTTGCAAGAAAAAAATTTGTTCACTATTTGAAGAAATATAATGTTGATACTAACAATCTTATATTTTTCGAGAATTTTGAATTTTTGCTAAATAAATTTTACATTTATTCAAAGCGGATCAAAAATGAAAACTAAATTTGAAATTTTTACTTTGACTTAAAATATAAAATATCGAGAATATTAATGAAAAAATAACTATCATTAACTGCGCTTTTTAACTCTTTCGATAGTTTAATTATAACTATTAGAAGTGTTTCTGTTTGATAGTGAAAAAATTATTTTAATTTAAGGATTGATAATTTATTTAACTGAATAACGCGTTTTAAACTTATAATATTTTAATAATTAATTTTATTAAATTTATAATAATAAAATTCTATAAATATTCATAAAATATTTAATAATAAGTCTTACAAGTGAATTATAAAATAATCAAAAACAAAAACTAAATAACATTTTGTAAGAATATTATACTAATATTAGTATATTAATACAAAAATATTACGATTAGTCTAACTTTTCCCTCTCTTTTTTTCTACAATCACTCAATAACAGCGCGTTACTCGATCATTCATATTTCGAGGCTGAATTACTTCTTATATGGCTATTTCACCTCGATCAAGTTATTTAATTTCAAATCGATTCCCATCGATCACTCATCCGTTAAAAATATTGCATTTTACGCCTACACTGCGATTGCCGCCGTAATGAACATCCAACGGTTATTCGATAATTTAATGATTGACGGCAGACGTACACTTTATACACGACGCAAAATAACTCTCGGCCCGTAAAGGTAGGCAAAAGTCATTACGAGCGATTGCCTCGTTAGAGGAACGTTCGCGAGTTCGGTAATTGCCCGTGGTGAATGCATAAACTTTCTGATGTTGTGCTTGTAACTTTCGTCAGAATTGTTTTTCTATAGAGTACTTATGAATCAATTGATACTCAATTATATTATTATTTCGACGAATGAAAATAAGAATAATTATGCGATAATAAAAGTACCGAAATTTTGTTAAGAATATGTATTTTAAAATAAAATTTTGTAATTTCATAGAACCAAGAAATACACAACGCTAAAGATCGAAGTCAAAATAATTTTTTGATTGTAAACAGGTCAAGACGATTAGCATGCAAAAATGTAAATGTACACTTCGATAAGCACAAACATGCGTGTTTCTTACACACAAACACGAGATTATCTGCACGCAATAAGTTAAACCATAAGAAATAATAATATTTCATGGAAACAGTAATTAGTCTGCTGTAAGGTAAAAGTAACAATCCACCCTTGTCAGGAAAAAATGATTTTTAAAAAATCATCGACATGAAAAAGAAAGTTAAAAGAATTATATCACATCAGAAAGCAATCGAAATTGGAATTTTCAACTCTAATGATCAACATTCACATTTTAAATAATCTACTTTTCGAAAAGTAAAAAATCAAGCACATTTCTGAAGCTCGAATTAGAAAATGGATTACTCGATTACTCAGCTTTTTCATTTGCCAAAAGATAAAGATTGAAAATATTAATAAAGCGACAAGAACATCTTTGGCATAATATTCATTTAAGTAATCTATTTAAAATACTTTCGATTTTAAAAATTTGACTTTTAAGAATAAGAAACAACATTTTCTTCTTGCATCAAAACTATACATTTTTCATAAAACTACAAAAAACATTTATTCCACTCTCCTTCCAAAAATTCCTAAAAAAAATTATCATTCCCAGCCAGCATCCCACGCACCATCAGCGCGATGCTCTCGCCTCGAGTCCTCGTCGAGGAGTGCCGCAGCTCGCCTCCTCTCTCTCTTCCCAGCGGCCGAGAGCGCACCGCAGAGAGCGCAGCCCCACTCTCTCCTCCCTCCCTCGCTCCCTAGACCATCCCGCCCCCCACCACGCTCTCCGTCTCTCTCCACGACTCTCCCTCCGTCTCGCTTTCGCTCCATTAACCCAGCGGCGAAACACGGACGAAATCCCGGCGGCGCTGCTCTACGTCTGTCCTGCTCGGCCCGTGACTACTGGCCGCGCGCGCGCGCGCAAGCGCCTCCTCCTACGCTGTATATATGCGCTCGCGAGAGAGCGAGCAGGTCCTCTCCACCTTTTTGCGACGCGGGGCCCTGTTATATAGCGCAGAAATAGATATAAGTGCGCGCGCGCGCAAGCCTGGCATGTAGCTCGTCCGTGAGAGATGAGAGCGCCGGGTGGCTGCGGGGGTGGAGATAAAAAAAGTTTCGAGAGATCGGAAAAAAAAGGGAGGGTGGAAAAGTTGCGACGCCAGAGTTTTCCGCCCTTCGCCGAGGCGAGCGTGTTTTGTTTCTGGCCCTTTGCGTGTCATTTCTCTCGTCATCGAGCGGGAGGAGGTGGCAGCGAGAGCTGGAATGGCAGTCTGGTCAAGATTGTTTTGGGTTATTTTTGGGAGGACGATGAAGGTTGTTTTTGATAGTTGTGCGGAGAGGATGTTATAAATGAGAATGTTGTAGTTACCATATTTTTGTTAATAATGTGCTAGATTACATTTATGTAATGATATTTGTCTAATACCAAGCTATAGCTTTGGTGAACTTTAGTATCACTAATCCTTAGTTGTTGACGTTATACAATCGCAAATTTTTAACTTTAAAAACCCAAATCCCTGTTCAATGTGTAAAGAAATAAGTAGAACCCTTGTCGTTCGTATATTGTATTATTAAAAAGCATTAAATTTATTCTCTTTGGTAGAAACAATCGGCCAAACAAACTTTCCTACTTATATGAGTAGAGATTTAATTGATAAAGCCTTATCGTTAATATTTTATAAGAATTTAACTAAGTCTCAATTTGGACTTAACTTACTGTCACAATTATGTTAATAATAAGGCAACTAGGCTTTAATTAAAGTCTACTTACGTTTCTATTCGTGAAAGTAAAATTTAAAACATCAAATAGTTTATTAGCCGATTCCACAACAAATTATCACTATCAATTCAATTTTATAAAATTAATGCATTCAAAACGTTACAAAATCCACGGAAGAATTGTCGATCCGTAAAAGAAACGGAAAACCCATCATCCACGTCTCCCAGCAAAAGAACGGCCAGTTTTACCCCCCAGGCTATAAAACTTCCGTCATCTTTCTCAGCGTCCGCTAATTCATCCTTCAGCTTCATTTTCCCCGTCATCAGTATTCCCGAACGACGGCAGCAGCAGAGCGCCGGCAGCCGGCGAAACATCCCTGTCCTCCTCTTCTCTCTCTTCTTCCGTAACTGGAACACTCGCGCTATCTCGGCCTTAATCTATCGTGAAATTACCTGGACACAAGTTTCTGGGACACAGCGCCGACGCGAGTTCAGCGACGGCGTAACTTACGGTATAACAAATCACTTTCCCCTTTGGCTCCTCTATCTCTCTCTCTCTCTCTCCCTCTCGCTCCTTGGCTCCGGGAGTTCTCACTTTCGCGCGTTCCAAAAGTTCGCGCGGGAGTTCGATTCGCGCAACGCGCGCGCGCTTGCGCTCGCGAGAGCGCAATTATGCAAACTCGGTGGCCGCGACCTTCGCGCGCTCCAGCGCTAAAGGTCGCGCCGCGGAGGAAAACTGGGGGAAAAATTCGCCGTAGTGGCTCGAAGTATGATAATAGCCAAGCGCGCCGGAATGAAATAAAACGGGCGGGCGGGCGGGGGTCAGTCAAGCGACAAAGTTCAAAGTCCGAAGTTTGGCCGTACGTCCGACGACGACGCAACTTGCCGCCGCCGACGCCGAGCAAGAAACTCTTTCGCAAATTGTTCTTGGATCTCTCTTCTTTCGAGCGGCAAACTTATTTTCGCGGCCAGGGAGGGATGCTTTAATTCGACCTCGATTAGCGCTAGCCATTCTTTTATTGCGAGAGAGGGCGTCTAAAGCGACTCGATGACGCTTTGGTTTTCCGCTTGTTAAATAATTCATCGGAGTCGGTGGTACTTATACGAATGAGACGTAGGTAGTTTGATGTTTGGATGAAAGCCGATTGCAATCGACTGGATTATAACTAGTTTTGAATGGAAAGTTTATACTGCAAATGGAAATTGAATGCTGTTTTATAATGATAATCACATGTTTGAATGCAGAGATTTTTGTTTGAAGCAAACAGACATTGATAAAAGAGTAACTTATTATTAATCAGTATTCAAGTACACTTTTAAATCAAACGCAAAAAAAGAAATAAATAAAAATACTGAAAAAAGAATATCATTCACAAGCGTCTAAAAACAAATTAGTAGATTTTATAACTATGCCAAAATATCTATTAATTTCAACATTTGATTAGTTATAAGAATATGGTACCAGAACACTTTTTATTTCAAAAATAGAAAACTAAGCAGATCATAATTTGTATTCATTTTTTCTAAAATTTTCGTTTTAATTTTTGTTTTAATTTAATTTTGTTGATGGTTACCTATAATTATCCAACAACCAACTGAAAGCTTAAGTTTAATTTCATATAACCGCAACCAACCCATCACACCATTAATTCAACAAAAAAATTTGCAGTAAAAAGTCTTTCGATCTGGAAGAATATCGAAAGTCCATTTGACCCGCGGGAAGCATCACCCCTGCTCCGACAGACATCGAAGGCTTAACTGTCGCCAAGTTGGAAAGAAATTTAAATTCATCAAACGTTTTGGACACGCGGGCAAAAAAAGAAGGTTGAGGTAGCAGAGAAGGAGGAGGCAAACGGAAGCGGGGAAAAATGACGGGGATGAAATCCGGCGGCCGGCTTAACGGCTATGGTTAATACTTCTGCCAAAGTTGCGCGGATGCCTCTCGTAGCTGCTGGGAATAAGAATCAAGGCACAGTTTTTTTGTCTTGAAAATATGTTGTTGATGAAGCTTGTTTGTTACTTATATTAGTTTTACTTGTATTAAAGTCAATAGAATATGTTTAAATATTCTTAAAATAAACTTAAAATATTTCTTGCTCGAAAACGCAATTGAAATATAAACATTATGTTATAACACTGAAAACGGAATAATATTTTACAAACAGAATCCTCCAAGTAATGAAAAAAACTTTGCGTGCAACAATTTTATATTACAAAAATGAATGTTCTTAACAATAGAAAAATATTTGATGAAATATTCGAAATTTTTGTACTATTCAACCAGTTTTCATTTTGAAAATATTACTTTGTTCCTAGAAAAATTCAAATTTCAATTATTTTCTAGTTTTATGTGCCCTAAAAAAATGTCCGATATTTTATCAAACTTTTTTTCTTTACCAACGATATTTATTTTTGTTTTAATATTTTAGGTCCACTTTCTTACAAGAGCCAACAGTTTTCAGTTAATTCAATCTTAATCATCAATTTTTGAAAATTATATTTAACATGATTAATCACCCTACTAATATTACTCTTCGATCCTCGACTTTAAGGCAACTTCTCCTTAAACAGCGGGCGTTGCCAAAAATTTCGCGAACGCAAGGAAAACGAGCTTTGAGCGCGTCGAGTAAAAAGCCTCCATTCAATAGGCCGCAGAACGCGCGAGTCCCCAGCATCGTCTACGCGGCACGACATTAATTGATGTAAGAAATTAGAACCCAGGCGCGCGATCTCTCCGAAATGATTGATTGTATAATGAGAATTCCCTAATAATGACTCCGTCGCTTTGCGCAGGAAGGGACCAGAGAAGAAGAGGAAGAGAAACAAGGAAAGAGGGAGAAAGAGAGAACGGTATTAAGAAATAGCATAAGATTATAATTTATATTAAAATCTGGGCGCAAAGATAAAGAGCGAGGAACGGTTATACGACAAGTTCATGACCGTATTGAGCGAAGCGAGTCCTTCTCTCTTTCCCTCGCTGCTGCTGAAGAGATTAACCCTTTCGTCATTGGCTCGGTAAATTGTATGGACTCTTAAATAAGCTCTTAATCGCGAGCGTTTGGGCTTCGGTATAATTAAACTAGATCTGCGATTATAATGAATGAATTTCGTTGAGTCGAGATTTTTGACTGCAATGCTGGGATTTGTATTTGCAGTGTCTGGATAATTGGATAATTGAAACTTTTCTGTAGTATATAAAATTTTATATCTTTTGAAGCAGATACTTCGTTCTAAAAAGATCATTAATAATGAATGATATTAGTTCAGTACTAAGTAGTTTTATATTAAAATTTGTTAAAAGCACCTCTGAATAATCATGAAAATATCTACTTAGAAATGTACGTATAATAATTTTCGCTAAACCAATACGTGAACATAATTATAAATATCTTAATTTATTTTATAAAAAGTTCCTGAAAAATTCCTCGAACATTACCCAAGCCCCCTCGCGTGAGCCTCTTCCCTGCCTTATCCTTGCAAAATCAACACGCTCCCATTCTCTACGTCTCCGCACAAAACCGCGGAATTCCCGTCTCGCTATACTTTCCCCCCTCATCCACGCAACCCGTTCCTCAAATTCCCGAAATAAACATCGGCTCCAGTCAGCGGTCTCTACTCTTCTCCCGGCGTTTACATATAAAGCCTCGTAAATAATGCCTCCTGCCTAGACCATCTCTCCAGCCTATCCTCGCCTTCTTTCAATGAGATGCATGATTTAGCTGTTTCCCTTTAGCGTGCGCGGAAAACGAGTGTCGAACGACGAGAAGCCACCCCCCCCCCCCCTTATATACACGAGGTCCTTCCTCTTTCGGGCCTAGCGGCGCAAGCAGTGCCTCTGCGACGTCATGAATTATAAAATGACGGTAAAAGCGAAAGTTTCGCGCGTGCGCCGAGAAAGAGTAGACATAGCGTTCGGCTAGGCTGACGGCGACGGCGGTTTTCCTCTACAAGACTTTTGAAACGTCGAACGTACAAGTGTGTGTGCGTGTGTAAGTGTATGTGAGAGAGTAGACGTGTAAGCGACTGTATGGCAGCAGCCGCCTACCTAATTTAATGAAATAGCGAAGGGTTAACCGAGTTCTGCTGCCAACCCGCTTTCCCCGCGTCATGAGTATAGGTGAGTAGCAGTTTTCCCAGGGTAAATGTTTAGGTACGGCTGCTCGCAAAGTCTCTAGCTCGCCGAGCTATACTACTGCTCTGATGTGGGGCGCGTGCAGAAGCGTACGTATATTGGACTGCGACGAGCAGAAACGTTGGATACGTATTTTCATTTCGTTAGACGTGGTAGATTAGATGGTGACTGTGTATTTTAACTTTTTTACCATATAATTTTAAAACTTTTTTTTTTTTTTAT
Organism: Eupelmus urozonus; assembly: GCA_900480035.1. Taxonomy (NCBI): domain Eukaryota; kingdom Metazoa; phylum Arthropoda; class Insecta; order Hymenoptera; family Eupelmidae; genus Eupelmus; species Eupelmus urozonus. The sequence goes on from UELX01001871.1 coordinate 36,718, forward strand.
TTGTTTTTTATTACTTAAATGCACTATTTTTAGAAAACATGAGTGCGTTAATGCACTATTGATAGAAACTTTGTTTTTATTTTTGTTACTTGGCCACCAAATATCCATTATTTGGCTTAAGTCAGGCAATTATTATTAAGTCAGGCAATCATTAGAAGGTAGAAAGCACATCACCGTTCCTGCATCAAGTTCCTGTAATTATCGAAGACCTCCTTCATTTTTTATCATTACCATTAGAAAGCAGTCATTTAATAATTAGTTTAAAGAATCTCATCTGATACAGATCAATTCATCATCCAAATAACTATGCAACAATGAATAAAATTCAGTTGTACCAAAACCCAACACCCATTGCTTACCATTACCAGAACTTCGTGACTAATTTTGTAAGGATTTATATCACCTAAAACACTGCTGTAAATATTAAAAATGCATTGTGTTGAAAATTGAAAAATATTTTACCAAAGAACACATTCTACAGCAAACTAAAGAACACCTTATAAGAAAAAAGAAATTATACTAGATCGGTCAGAATGTAATAGAAAATCTTTCGTAAAGATATAAATAGTACATTACGATACAAGTGTCTTATGAGGCACTTTCTGGCACGGCGAGGTTAGGCGCCCGAGCGCAGCGAGG
>UELX01001872.1:0-37346 GCA_900480035.1 Eupelmus urozonus
TTATCACATGTTGTACTGAAAAAGTCTAATAAATGTCGTTTCTGTATATAGACACTAGATGACTCTTTATCCACAATGAATCATGGTTATTGAACTCTACTAAAAAAAAATGTATTATTATTAATGTGAATAAAATGCTAGTAAAAAGATAATTTTTGAGTCTTAGAAGTAATAAAAAATTGCACATTGTTTTTAAATTATAATAAATATATTATGCTTAAATATAATAGCTTCACATTTTGATGTTAAACGTTTATTGTAACGATGTTTTTATTTATTATTTTTACGAATTAAAAATTATTTATAATTTAGAAGAATTTGCACGTTAAATAGTTTATACAAATGTTTATAATTTTTTCAATATAAATTATAAAATGAAACATAAATCTATCATTTATGCATTATTTTACATATTGACATGTTTGTTTATCTTCAACAAACCAAGATGTTAATTTTATTTTAAAGGGCAACGAACGTATTCTTCTCCATCAAGGCCATAATATGTGTTACCTTATCGAAAAAGGGTGTTTCGTTCACGAAGACTATTATTGCAATTCGATAAAAATTTTAACATATATATGAATTATAATTCATTATTTTGATTATTCATTTCAGATGTTTTTTGAATATTTCATTAGACTGCAATCTTTTACAATAACTGTTTCGTTATACCGACGTATCTACGGACATGTATATATTCATATAGATTGTTTTTGATAATTCGATAATGGAGTATTTAGTATGATAAATTATTTGACCTTGAAACATTAAATTGTATCCAGCTTTTTCTCTACTAAATAAATTTTGCATCAAAAGTTATAAAATTTAATTATATTTCTAAAAAAATTATCATTGAACTATTTTCCCAAAATAATTTTTAAAATTATCATTTATAATTATTTTATTATTCAATAACATTAAAGTCTGCTAATTTAATTTTTAAGATAAATTTACTCGGAGAGAAATTTGTTGCGATTTTAGCATGGAAAATATTGCAGCTTTCGTATCAGCTTAATTCATTACAACATTGGTATTATACGTAACTGATGACATTAACGCAAGGAAAAATAGCAATATTCTCATCACACCTTTAATACCGAAATTGCACGAGATTCCTTGCGATAAAGACGACGCAATACTGTTGTTGTATTAGTGGCGCGGTGGTGGGGAAAAAAAAAGCGATCGTTCATGTTAATTTTTCATGAACTACATGTAAAGATGACACTAACGACTTGCTATTTTGGTATAGACTTTTGGTATAGCAGTTTTTTCTAAAATTGTTGCGATCTTAACATCTCGAAAGACGATTACCAGCAACAATCACTTTAATAATTTTAGTCATTACATTTCTTACTTATTACAGAAAACCGTAGAATATATTTTTTACAATAAACCATTTCACTGTATGTTTGTGAAAAATATATGTTGTAATAAAATATATTCTTTTGCATATATTTAAATTATATTTTAGTTTTAATAAGTAATAAATTTCATATTTATCAATACGAAGATTTACCGGTGATGATCTTCTAAAGTCTTTGATATCAAAATGTAAGCAGAAAAAATGTAACATCTTTTCATCCAAGTCTAGCAGGTGTAAAAAAAAATTAACACGTACCCTTATCAATTGACAACCGGCAATCATAAAAAGTTTCCGTAAGCGCGTTGGAGGACTTGTTCACGACCTTAAACGTGATAAAATAATAAGGCGCATCACGAAGGTTAGAAAAATAATGTCCATACACGATAATTGCTCGTCAATTCGTAAAATTGATTCCTGTAATTATACACTCCTGAAGTTAAGACAATATTTTTGTTTGTCGACGTAAATGTGACTTGAGCAGCTAAGCCTTTGGTATCTTTGACTAAGTGAGTCGATGAAATGCTCGACAAACGTAGTGACGCCGTTACGCCGACTCTTATAATGATGCAGCTGCTCTTTTTTGGATGCGCAATAGTGTCTATGTTAACATTGGCGGAAGGTGAAGAGGTCACATCTTACGCATCAATCATTCACTACGTGCAGCTTGCATCTGATATTCAAAGCAATTATAGATCATCCAGTGTTTTTGTTGTTAACACCGGTCATTATGAAGGTGGGTCTAGAAATATGAGTGTACTGAAAAATTTCTTTAAAAAATTTTTATTTAGCATGAAAGTTATTATATTAATTTGCAAAGATTTCTTATGAAAAAAGCCTGAAGATCATCTGCAGAAATGTCTGCAGATCATCTAATAAATTCTGGTTTATTATTATTAATAAAGTTATATGAATAAAATTGTAAGAGATATTTATACATTTTTAACATATATCGTTGGTGGTTCGTTGAAACGTCATAATATTGCTGTAGACACATAATGATTTTAATTTCAGATCTCGAAGAAACAATCCTAATGACGCAGATAATAAAGGAATTCTCCCGAAAGTACGTTTTGTCTCAAAATATAAACTTCACCATGCTTTATCATCAGGTCTCGTACTATAATGGCAAATCGGTACAGCCACTGTTTGTGATTATGCTGAATTCAATGGACGATGTGCAGCAGTTTGCCACGACAACCAAGTTCTATAACATGAATTTACACACATGGCTCTTGATCTTTATGCCTTCAACCGATGAAAGATTAGACAAACTGTGCCGGCATCCACAGAAGAATATATTTAATTTACTCATTAGCAGCAAGATACTGGTTAAGTGTGATACTCATTCAATGATAAGGGAATGGTATTCGGTCGATACAATTAACATAATAGTAATGGATTACGGGTGGTGGCAAAGCTCGATCGGTCTGAGAAGACTATCAAAAGATTATTTTTATAAGAGAAGAAGCGATTTTAAAGGAATAAGTTTGAAAGTCTCTGCTGTGAAGGTTATTAATTTATTAATATAATTTGTATTTTACTACTTGTCCAAGTTTAACCCTCTATAATCGTCAAGTGGCTAGCTTAGGTTTTTTCCTTCTCGTCACAGCCAGATAAAGCGTGAAAGGAGGGTCCACATCTTAAAATATTTTTTTATTTAATGAATATAAATTTAGATATTCATATGAATAGCGCGCATATTAACATTGTTCATTTGTAGGGGTGGGAATAAAAAAGGTGAAAGCTGGTTTTGATTTCGTACCATAGTGTCGAATTTTGCGAAATCGAATTACACTTCTAAGAAGTTAATAATTAGAAGCGAATTAAGACAAATTTTGATTGCTCTACTCATAAAGATGCAACTAAATAAAAAAAATTTTATTTTTGTTAACTTAATATTGACATTTAAAGGGATAGTAATTGACTAAACATATTCTCTGTACACAGGACGCACCTATTATCTCTGGTATAAATGGTACAATGAATGGTTTTTTCGGCAGTCTACTGAAAGAACTGTCTAAGAAGATGAACTTCACGTACGAATTGACGTCGATAGAAGATTCTTATGGAAGCTCGGTGTCAGGCACGGAAAAATGGACCGGTGTTATCGGTCGATTGGTAGAGCGCAAGATTGACATTGGCATTGGCGAGTTTACTATGAGTCGACAGAGAGTACCTATCATCGATTACACAACCCCGGTTATGCTTACCTACTCGGATATGTACATTAGACGGCCGAACATGTCTAACGTCCATTGGTCAACATATGTCAAGGTATTTTTTGATGGTTCTTACAATTTCTTGTTCATTTAATAATATAATAAACCAATTCAAATACTATTTCTATACAAAATAATAACATAATTATTATAGGCATTTGACAAAGATATATGGATAATAATCGTGATAACTTTGTTAATTATCCCCATATTATTGGCAATGATGTGGACTGTTAATAAAGGTTCCGATATTACTTATTTTTTAGTAGAGGAATATCTTCGAATTTGGGGTATTTACTGTCAAAAACCACTTGAAGGTAAATTAATAATAAATTATATAGTAAAAATTATAAAATGAATTTTAAAATAAATTTATTATTAGAGTCATTAATAGGATAGGCAGAGTTCTACTCCCTTTTTTGTTTGTACATTCATTTGAAATTTTATTGCAACATATTTTATTAAGTAGAATAGCTCCGAATTCGGTCAGGCTGAATGTATTTAAATTCTTTTTACAAATCTATTCTATAAAATAGTTTATTTTATCATATTTAATTATTAAGATTTTGTGTTTTTTTTAACAAATTTTATAAATTAAAAAATCCTTAAACCCCTATAATATTTTTAGATAATTTTCAGAAATTATCCCAAAAAAATATCTGACTCCATAATCTCAGAATTTTTTAACTTGAAAAGATTAATAATTATTGTATACAATAGAATGTAATACTTTGACTCTACGTTATTTAAATTTATTTTTTAAGGAATTTTTTAAACGGATTTCTATCAATACAACTAAAAATCAAAAAGTTTTCTTATAAAGAGCAAAAAATATATATATAAAATTACTTGCATAATTTGTAATTAAAATCTATGGATTCTCAAAAATCTAATTTAAAATTGAATGAATGCTATAATTATTTTAAAAATAGTAAATTTGTATACACGAACAAAAATTTTTCTTTTCGCATGTCTTCGAAAAAGCTATGATCAATACATATGAGAAGTGACTTCCACCTAGTGTGACTTTTTCCAAACGAGTTTAATATCACTTTTTCATATTTATGTGGAAAACTATTATTATTCACCTGCGTTTTATCAAAAATAAATAAATAAATTTTCGATCGTACGAAAAAGAAAGTCATGGTTAAAGACACTTCTCCAGATCAATTCGCTTTGACAAGCTGATCGCATCAGCAATATTGTACTCACATCGAGCATTGATCAAAATATGACTTTGCAATGCGTAACGTTTATAGTTCCTAAAAAAAAATTCGACTAAATAATCCATTGTTAATAATATATGTCCTCCAAACGTAGACTTTCCGAGTGGCTTGTCGTTGCGCATAGCCTACATTTCACTTTTCACGTCTGCCCTTGTTCTTTATGCGGTTTATTTGGCCTATCTCACCAGCTATCGTACTGTCTTTACGCCATATATTCCCTTCAACACGTTTGAGGGATTCATTGACGATGGCACCTACAAGCTTTCTGTCATTCCCAACAGCTCTAATTATGATCTATTTAAGGTACGTCTTTTTTCTTTATTGTGATGTTCAAATTGATAAAATTGTTTAATTTGAGCTGCTTGAAGCGAATGCGATATTTGCAAAAGATGTAACAGTAAAACTCATTTTTTAATTATAGTATATTACTTTGATAATTAAATTTAGAAATAACAACAAAAACTTAGAAATAACGTAAGTCATTATTATGTAAAATAGGAATATAATTATATTAAATAAAACTATATTTTATTGATATAGAATCATCCAAAATATTTTTAAAAAATATAGGCATGAAGCCTTTATTAAATGGAAAAAGAAAATAAATTCAAATCCGATCTATAATCCGATTTCCAGGTGGGATATTGTTCACAAAAAATAGGGGTGAACTTTTTAGTAAATGGAATGTACTGAGCTAATTCTTATGGAATACTATGTAAATTTTATTCTTGTCCGCTTGGAAGTCAGAAAATAATTCAGATATTTTTTAAACATTTTTTCACGTTTCTAAAATTTATATTTAATTAATTTTAATAAATTTTAGCGTCCAGAAAACTCTATTTTTTCTGCAATGGGAAAATTATTACTGAATAAAGAAGAATTACCAACTGATGTATTCTCAGCTATTAAACAGGTAAATGATTATAACTGTATCTTTTTTTTTATAATAAAATATATTTTTAGAAAGTTAAAATTTTTGATATCTTAGTAAAAGTAGTACACTTGAATCAGCATCTAAATAATCATTAATTTTAACAAAAATAACACTTAAAAGTTTTTACACATAATCAGAAAAAGCATGTTCTAAAACATGTTTTACGCATGTCATTACGTTTGAAATAAATAAAATTAACGAATTAGTAGTTTAGAAAGTACTAACCAGTGATTCTAGTAAAGTATACGATTACCCAGGGGTAAATCATACCTCCTTTATTGGTATCTATTTTAGTATCGTTGATTTTTATCTACTTCTTTTTTTTATGACCTGGCAGTTTTATATATTTGCGCAGTTTTACATTTAGTCTTATTATGGTTTATAAATAGTTTAAAACACTTTTTTCGATTAGAAAACTATCATTATTATTAAAAGATTAAACTTACTAAAAAATTTAATAACAGTCATTTTTTCTCTTTACATAATAGAGAAAATCATTATTAAACCTATATACCTTCTAACAAAAAGAGTGTCTTAATAAAGTGTGTTAATTCATTCTTATCGAGTCTCTTGTAAGAGCAAGTTAATTCTGTATGAACTTAGTAGTTGAATATCTTCTTACTATTTTTAAGACATGCGTTTTTATCGATCTAAAAGTTCCCTTTTAGAACTATCAGAAACAACACTAAAATAGTGTGAAAGAAAATAAAAATACGAAGAAAAAATATCTAAACACTTTTTAACAATATATGACTGCATTAATTTTCTAGGACATCATGTTTCGAAAAACTCACGTAAATACAGCTAATCCAAAATTTTTTTTAAACGTGTTTATTATTACTTAGTCAAGGCTTCCTCATTAGTTTTTGCTATTTTAATATGTAATCATAAGAATTAATACAATAATTTATTGCTTAGGTTTGCAATGAACGCGTCGTTCTTTTCACTAACCAGCTGTTCGTCGAAAAAATTAGTCGCTATTCCCCTTGCGAGCTAATGTCATTAACGCAAGGTAGATTGGACAGTGTTGGGATAGCTTTAGTAAAGGATAGTCCCTATACCGAAATTATCAATTACAAGTAAGAAATATTTAAATTTATTAATCGCTTCCCAGCAATTTATAAACTATTTCTTTTATTGTATAAGTTTTTCAATATTTTCAGTTTAAAAATATTGAGTTCTTATGGAATATCAGAACGTCTTAGAAAAAGGTATTTCAGGAAGTTCATTTACACAGATTCAAGTTACCTTCCTGTCACATTTTGGGAAATTGTACCAGCTGTAGGTATTTTATTCCTGGGCTTCGTAATATCGTTACATTTGCTTTTCTGCGAATACTTGTATTTTTATCAGCCTCAATTTTTCTACAAAAGAATAAGAGGATCAAAAGAGAGGAATGATATACAAATAACAACAATTAGTAATTTGAATGAAATTGAAAACGAGACCTGACCTTTTACGTGAGGTGATTTGGCTACCGTAGAAATGGTTGATATAATTTGTAAATTTTGTAAAAAAATACTTTTTATTATATTTTGATTAACGTACAATAAGATGTTTTTGCGGCTGATTTCTTTTATATTGATAAGCATTTGTTATGTTAAAATCAACGCAAAAATGAAAGATTTACAGCTGAAAAATCATGTGCTTCTAACATCTAGTGTTAGAGATTATTACCGTGCTTCAAGTGTCATAAATGTGTATAATGACAAAAGTGCAGGTAAATAATTATCTAACCATAAGAATTAATATAATTATTTAATGACAATTAATTTGATTTATTTAATGTTGCTGCTTTGATGAATTTGTTAAATTTTTTGCTCAGGTCTGGAAACTTTAACAACAATGTTTCGGCTATCTCGGGGATTTTCTGAAAACAACGTACTTGTCCAGAGCATAAAGCTGAGTATGCTTCCACAGTACGTTAAATACTACAAATACCGAACACTTTTACCTCTATACGTACTGACGTTAGAAAGGCAGACAGATTTAGATGAATTTGTGAATTTTGCTCAAAACTTTACCATGTCGCGCAATATATGGCTTGTCTTCGTTTACAAGTCTCCCGATCTACTGAGATTCTGTAATAATCCCGACAACAATCTTTTAAACGTGGCGTTTGACACGAAAATGCTAGTCAAGTGTGAAAATAATCCTGTTCTCAACGAATGGTATTCACTCGACAAGGAATATGTTAAGCTTAATAAAATCGCAATGTGGACAAATGTAACTGGATTTCTTAAAATTAATCATAAGCATATATGGGAGAGACGAGGAAGATTGGATGGAATACGACTTCGTATTGCAACAGTTAGAGTTAAGTATCTAAATTAAATGAGTTGTAATAGTATTGTGTAAGCTAAAGCTAAATAATTAAAAAACTGCGATTAAATGTACGTAATTTTTAATAAAATTTTGCATAAAAAATAAAATAATATATCGCAAGGCAATCAATAATTAGGCAAAAATTTGTTTGTTTATTACAATATATCAAATTTGACAGATTTTCACATAATTTTTTCAATTTTTAATGCAATTTTACACAAATTAAAAGAGTTTACAGATTTTATAACTTAAATTGCACAATACTTTATAGAGTTTGTTTCATAAGAATTTTTTATTACTATAGCTGCAGTAATTTTATGTTTAATTCGATAGAACTTATGATAAAGAAAAAGTTTGGACAAATCATAATATTTAAAATGATTAAAGAATGAACTAAGTATATCGAAATTCAACAGAGAATAGATTGCGTAATTATATCATTCAAAGTAATCAAAATTCGTTATAGTAGTAAGTGTATAGTTGTGATTAATCTGATAAAGGTAAATGATAAAGGAAAATGACATTAAGGGATGCACGTCGCAATCATTGTTATGAAATTTCATAAGAATTCAAATTTATGTTTTCTTAGAAATAAACCTCCTTATCGATTAGAAATTGTTATTCTTTATGGTTGATGTAAGTGCTTGCGAGAATTCTTAAGGAAATTTAAGCACTTTAACTTATTATCTCTTAGCAGGTTAGCAACATTCTGAGATTATTTCTTTAAAAAGAAATTATAAATATTAATTAATTTGATTGTGGAGAAGCGTCTTTTAAGCAGCTTTGCAACATTTCATTATGATTATTTCTTTAAAGATAGATTTCTTATGGTAAAATATGGAAAGATCTGATTAACTGTGTTTTCTGATAAAATCAATTCATTCCAATGAAATTTAAATTTTTTCGACATAAAGTTGTTTTTGACGCATTTTCTAAGTAATTATTTATTATTAAATAGAACAATTACTAAAAGAATAAATTTTTTAGGAAACGTCGCTCCAAGTAAATTCTGAAATGATCAGCCACGACTGCACCTATGATGGCTTATTCGGCAGTGCATTGAACGAGCTATCCAGCTTATTGAACTTCAGCGTGGAGCTGGTGGCTAAAGAGGTAATGTACGGGAGCTATCAGCCAGTCTGGGGCAACTGGTCAGGCGTGATCGGTCGTCTGATAAGCGGGGAAGTCGACGTAGGCGTCGCCGAGTTCGGGCGCAGTCACGATCGACTTCAGGTCGTCGATTTCACGGTGCCGCTTCTACTCAATCCCATGAATCTTTATCTAAGAGAGCCCGACATGGCAGCCATCATTTGGTCCACCTACGCTCAGGTCTATCTTGCTTAGTGATTTTTTAATTGCATTTGTAATTTATAAAATTTTAAAGTTCGTGCTTATGCCTGCAGGTATTTGATCGGAGAATATATGTATACAATGTGTTACTACTGATTGTATGCTCAATTATAATAGCCTTGATGAGGTCGAAATTCAGGAAGAAACATCTTATGTACTTAATAGCAGAAAATTTTTTCTTCATTTGGGGTATTCTATGTCAACAGGGACTTCCAAGTAATAATTTCTTTTAAATCAATCAGCGATATGAAAGTAGGGTAGAGCATCAGAGATCTATTCGAAATATTATAAGGGAATACAAAAATTGTTTAATAAAAATCGATTTGATAAATTGAAAAATTTTTTTTAAGATTATGTGATTTAATAGAAGTTGACATTGTTTATTCCTTTAACAAAACTAAATTAGCTTTATAAAAATACCAAATATTCAGTTCTCGTATTTCCAATAGATATCTAAGCAACCCGTTAATGTCTCCTAATTACATTAACAACACTGACGATAACATTTTTTTACAGACGCATAATATATAATTAATATTCGACGTATGTACTTATGACTTCATCTAATATTGTTTTTTAGATTTTCCGACTTCATCATCTTTAAAGCTGGCTTTCACTTCTCTATTTATTTCGTCAATGGTCATTTACATCAGTTATTCTGCAGCACTAACTAGCTATCTAACAGTATTTACACCAAGTCTGCCATTTTCAAGTGAAACAGAATTTTTCGCGGATAAATCTTACAATTTGTCAGTACTTCGAGGAAGCGTTTATCACGACATAATCCAGGTATGGACATTAACAAAGCGCTTATTGTTTCTTACTTTGTTGTCGACCTAAGAATAATTTAAAAATATTATGTGTCGATTAAAGCGATCAACCGACACCGTAGGAATGACAATGAGAAGAAGATTGAAAAGCATCGACGATCTGCCGTTAAATATGTACGAAGCGGTTCAGCAATTATGCTACGAAAAGGTCGTTTTCTATGCAAGCGAAATTTTCGTAGACAAAGTTAGGGAGAAAATACCTTGTCATGTAATGTCCATCAGCACTGGACGTTTGGACAGTGCGGCTTTTACTTTGGCCAAAAGGAGCCCGTATAGAGGCATTTTCAACCACTAGTGAGTCTTCACTTGTATAGGATAGTAACTAATTATTCAATATTTAACTTGAGGTTTTAATCTTTCTTTTGAGTATTTCTAGCATTGAGAATTTTCGAGCCGTTGGAATTATCAAAGTTTTGAGTAGGAGACATTTGCGCAAAGAGAGACCGTCGAGTATCGGATACCTGCCAGTTAACTTTTGGTGCATTGTTCCTCTATTAACGATTTTCCTGAGCGGGGTGTGCTTAGCAATTTTTATTCTGATGTGTGAACGTATATATTATTTCATCACAAAGAGGAATGACCAAGATCAAAAGTTCAAAATATGGTACAATTATTAAGGAAAGTGTTGAAACGATCTTTATATAGCGCACGCTGAAGACCCTCGCCTTGGCTTGTTTGCAAACGTCGTTATTTATATATGTCATTGGGATTGTCACTCGATTCATTTTCCAAATGTTTGAAAAATAATTGATGATTTACACTTATCAGTTTTAGCTACTTCGAGGGACAATTTTTCCTTTAAAATCACACTTCGTACAATTTATTTTCTGATCTCTTCAAGCACACTATATACTTAATATTTTTTGAATAAGTAGCTTATATAACGAAATGTAGTTGATGGTAAAATTAATCTGCTTATAAAAAATTTAAATTACCGTAGTGCTGTTTTTAGTTTAGAAATGCGCTTTATTTTATTGAATCGTTCATTTTAATATTTATGATTTAAAATAAAAAATCAATTTTAAAAAAATATAAATACACGAAAATCATAAAACTCTTATCGGTATCTTTTATACATAATATAATAAATGATTTTTAGAAATGTACATTTTAAAAAACGAAGACCAATTTAAAAATCTAGTAGTATATAGTTTCGATCAAATTTAAAAATGCCACACTTCTCTTATAGTTTAATTTTACTACAATAATTATTTGGTTTAACAAGTTGTTTTTTAGATAAGTGTTATAGTTAAGCTGGGAACGACCAAAAAAAATTTTAACAAAACATCGTTTTAAAAAAATATTTTTTACAATTTGCTAAACGGTAACAAAATTAACACGATTCAAAATCAAAAACACCATATAAATTTATTAAAATTCATTGATTGACGATTTTTTAACTAGATTGAGATCGTTGACCCAAACAATTATAGTGTAATTATTAATAAACTATATATCGCACTTTTGTATAATTCTATATATACTTTCTTTGATCGATGCCGTTTTAAATTATATATAAAAAGAATGTATATAATAATTTTGTATTATTATGTAAATAATTGGAAATAAACGTATACATTAATTATAATATTTCATACATAATATTATTTTTTATAGGTTACTCATTTGTTATTTTAAAAATAAATTAATACATTTTAATATATGATACATTGTTCTTACCAATTAGTGTAAACTTTCCATGAAATACCACAATTCTTTTGTTCTTCACTCATATTATTTTATCAAAAATACACGTGTTAATTATATTGTATAATTACATTTTATTGAGCTTTATATTTTGTTATATTCAAAAATATAAATCACTAACTTATATTTATGCTAATAAATTTTAAACTTTTCTGTAATTTTTTATATTCTTTGAGTATTGAGTATGTCTGTATAGAGTATAGATATTGTCAAATCCCACTAAAGATGAATCCTCAAAAGCCTGCATGGTAGTGCTATATACCCTCGTAAGTATAACCGTCGCAAGTTCGAACGCGCTTTTGCTATTTGGTTTCATGCGTGCGCATGCGCTGCAGTCACGTGATTGTTACCCTGCTAACAAAAAAATAGGCTTCTCGGAAACGACGAGTAGTTGTTTATATATTTCTTCTCTAGTGCAGCGTCTCAAAGTATTTTATAATTGATTTGTAAAAGTGTCTTATGTGTCCGTTTGAATTGCGTTGAAGTAAAAAAGAATGGCGGACTCAACGTTTATGAAGTTAATGACTGACACAGTAGATTACAAAACCGAACCTACAAATTATACGACCGGTATGTTTTGGTTATCGAATTCCCGAGATTCTAATAAGAAAAAACGTTTAACGACTTTTTTACCGCTTCTTTTCAGAAATCAGACAAATGATGCATGGCTTCGGCGATCATTCAGAACCTTTATTGGAAACTGCAAAAATCATTGAAGAAGTTGTTTTAAATCAAATGAGAGCTATTATTCACCGTGCTTGTGAAGTAGCTGATATGCGAGAAAGCCAGTTTGTATCGGCAGAAGATTTTTTATTTTTATTAAGGAAAGACAAGGTCAAATTGCAACGACTTGTCAATTATTTGAGTAAGTATAACATTTGCCTTTTATGGGCTCTTTTATTTTTCCTCTTAGTCAACTCTGAAAAAAGTATAATTTTAAAACTATAGATATTTCAAAAAATTATTATGAATTTAAAACTTTTACATATTTTTATATTTTAATTAGTTTTTAGTACATATTATATTTATTGTTTCAGAATTAAAAGAATTTAAAAATACAATGTTCAAATCGTTAGAAGCAGATGGTCCAGATTCATTGTCAGATCCTACTAAAGATGAATCCTCTAAAATACCCTCTATAAAATTTTTAAAACATATAGATAATACTGGTGAAATGTTAAATGATAAATCTTTAGTGGACCACGTTAAAAAAAAAAGATGTGTAAGAGTAGAAATGATATCGAGAAAATTAGATGGAACAAGGTATTTGGAATTTAGCAAAGCCAGATGTGTTTCTTTCGCTAACAAAAACAAACACAAATTCAGTGAATGGGTTGGTTCAAGTGGTAAGATTATATTTAGAAAGTTAAATATTTAGTAAAAACATTCAATGTATTAATAAAAATATTCTTTTTTAGGTGACTTTACAATTACAAAATCAGGTTACACAATATTAAGCTACTTAGCTTATGAAACTGTAGCTCAAATAGTTGATCTTGCATTTTTAGTTAGACAAGACCAAAATAAAATTCATGGAGATGCAATAGATAGACTTCGACTCAGCTATCCCAACCCTATCACTTACAAACCTTATCAATATACGAAAGTAAGATATTTCAATTAAGAAAAAATTTGCTTTTAAAACCAGAAATTGCTATCAGTTTAAAAAAAAATAGTTGACAATAATTTTTTGTGAAATACTTTGCAACCTCAATTTTGCATTACTTATTTCAATAGTCAATAATTTTTAATTTATTGTTTTTTTATTAATTTTTTTTGTTTTAAAATAAAAAATGTATTTTAATACAAGATAGATAGATAGATATAGTTTATTATTTTATTATTGTACAAGAGTCAATTTACATGAAACAAAAGAAAATAAATTATAATTACATGAATATATGATTAATAATTTATTTCATTGCAAAAATATATTTTATGTACAAAAATATTTTTAAGAAACATAATTTAAGTTTTAATATAAATTGAAACTATTATTTTTATTACAGCCTGTTATGACAAAACCAATAACTCCAGCAGAAGTAAATGAAGCCCTTCGCCGTTATTGGTCACCACAATTAGAAATGACAGGACCTTTTCATCGATGGTCACTGAGAAAACCACATATGAAGTTTCTTGCTTGTTAAATATTGTATCAAGGTAATTGTACTTAATATTTTTTTTATAATTTCTTACTTTTATATTAGCAAATTTTACCATTTATTTAAAATACAAATGTTAAGATATAAAGAGGTATTCAGTTGCCTCATCGTGTCTACCTCTTAACTTATAATTGCCTTCAAGGCAGTACAGTGCCTTTTAATACTATGGTCAGAATAAAAGAAACAAATATATAAAATTTATAGTTAAATTAAATATTTATTTTACTATATGGACATATTTGCACATTATCGCTTAGTTTTATTTACAAGACCATCAACTCGCACACCCTTCTTTTTTTTCCTTTATACATCAAGAGTTTATACAAATGTTGATTTTATTTTTGTATCATGGCGAAAGTAACGTGGAAACCCGTGCTCTACCTTCTGCACCACCTGTTATACAAGTACCCGATTGATTAGCGGTTGACCAATCACAACATAGTGTTCCTTTATGTCCACCCAATTCTAAAATCTTTGCTTGCGGACTTGGTGGCATCTGTAAGAATAACATTTTAAATTACATTAACATTAAAAATATTTAGATTAAAATAAATTTAAGAAAAAATATTCACAAGATTAAATGAAGTAACAAACCTTATAAATATTGCCTCCATTCTGAGTGCAAAGCAGCATGTGCGTTCCGCTCTGATCGAATGTGAAAAGTTTTCCGTGTACAGCATTTTTCTCAATTTTGATCTTCGTCTCCCAGACCACCTTCCCCGTCTGACTGAGACTCCTCTGACATAATTTTCCATCCTCGCTCAGCGCGCAGATATTGGTAAAGTCATTTGTTAGCTCGATATCGATAACTGGACTCGAATGACAACTCAGATTGTCAATGATCTCGTTTCTTCGTAAATCATGTATGAGTACGTTGCCGTTCGACAGGCCCGTAACCAGCAGTTGTCCATTGTGATTGAAGCTAGAGCAGAGGGCAGTGAGATTCTTCTCCAAAGGTAGGGTTCGTTCGATTCTCTTCGTCTTGATGTTATAAAGTAGAAGTTTTCCCTCACCGGAATCGGAAACCGAGCAGACGAAGCTCGAGTCGGTGGGATTGCAAACTAAAGAGACAATTCGCGAACCATCGTGCTGGATTTCCCAAATTGTTTTACAATCACGCGTGTCGTGCAGCTGTATCGCACCGTTGTTATCGCCGTGGATAAAGTAGCGTTCGTTTTTCGAGATCCAGTCAAGCGCGGTGACAGCCTTGTTTGAGTTCGCTGTCGAGGAAGTGAATGTAGCTACAGTCCTATAAAAGGAAATTTGATTGTATTTAATGATTTAGTTTAAACCTTATAAGTCCTTATCTTTGTAGGAAAGATATCTTTGTATAAAAAAGAGATTCAAATTTTTATACTTACTTCGGTGATGGAATTGGTGTCCAAATTTTAATGACCCCATCAGCATCTCCAGTGGCAACATAAGAACCACTGGCGTTACTTTTGCACTGAATAATGGACGTTTTGTGTTCAGTATACTCTTCCTAAAATCGTAATTTTAAACATAAAATAATTGTAAAAAAATAAAACTTAATTAAATAATTTAATGCATTTTTACTTGGCTTAGAAGAATATAGCTCCCATCTAATTTATCCTTAACTTTGGATTCTCTGCCTGTATCAACAGAAGAGTCCCTTTTTCTAGTCAGTCTTGAATCACAGCTAGTACTCCTTTTTGCTACAGCCTCTGATTTACTTAAAGAAGTTATTCTTCCTTTGGTATTTGCTCTTTTTGTTATGTTAGCTTCAGCTTCCGAATGTTTCTTAACACTGCCGGTGGACTTTCTACTTAAAATTGGACTTGATCCACCACCTATATTTCTAATAAGATTCCTTAAAGTCTTAGGATTATCTACTGCAGGAGATTCTCTGTAAATATAAAAGAAATACTTAATATTTTCAGTTTAGATTTTGAATTTAAATAAATATTATGAAACGATGTTTACTGAGCAATTATATAAAAATCATCCATTAAGGGTGGTTGTTGAGGAGTTGGTCCAGCATTTACATCTAAAATTGAATCTATTTTAACCATTTCACTAAGTCTTTGCCTTAACCTCTCATTTTCTTCTTGTAATCTCCTAATTTTATTAGTGTCCTCATCAATCATTAAAAGTGTTGGCATTGGCATACACTTAAAATATTATAAAGAATATAAATAAATTATATAAAGCTATTAATATGTTATTAAATTATTATAAAATATTTACATACTTGGAAAATTGTAGCCAAGAAATTGTGCAAAGAAACTAACATTGTGTCCTGCCACTGACGACTAAAGTGTACTGAAAATGTAGGATTCTCTTCAGGATTTTTTATAAAAGGAAGTGCTGCAAAAGTTTAAAAATATTTTTATAAAAATTATATTTATCTCATTAATTTAAAATTAATATTACAATTTTAATCTTACCAAACCATTCTCTCCATTCGGAATGTCCCTGTAATTCTGGAGTCATTTTTGTAAAAAAATCTTGAACTCTATCAGGCTTATTGTTAATGACTGCATTGACAAGGTACATTTTTAAAACAGCATTTTCCAACTTTCTAATGCCAGGTACAAAGTGGTTTTCTAACCGAGAGAACAGTCTAGTATCCAAGTGTCCCCAGAGTTCTCGTAATGAAACCAGATCATACGTATGAATGTATTGCATAAATTGATCTACAATTTTATCAACCTAAACAAAAGAAATTTGATGATTATTAATAATTTATTAAAAATGATTAAAATATGAACTGTGGAATTACAGTAAATAGAAAAAATTTAATGTTTTGAAAAATTTGTTTCAATTTATGCCTTAGCAATATTGAACTAAATAATCTAATTGCAAAAGGAATAAAAAAAATTAATATTCATATAAGAATAATTTTTAATATTTATAAACCGCCAAAAATTCAATGAACTTTCTCTCATGCTCCAATTATTTTGGATACTACAATATAACTAAAAAAAAATTTGTTTTGAATAGCATACTTTAAAGTATGAAAACAGTTAATGTAATTCAATAAGATTGTTAGAAAAACAGACGCGCCGTTTATCTGAAACAGCAGCTTATCGTTAATTTCAACCGATAAACATAAACAGACGCCGAAAGGGTCAACTAAACACTACACTCAGTAATTAGTATCCAACCAAAAAAATCTGCAAATCCCTGGCAAACCACAAGCCAACTCAAAATTTAAAGCCCCAGAAAACCAAAACAAACAACAGAAAAAAAAGCACGAAAAAGCAGCAAGTAATCACATTCAAAAAGAAAACAAAGCTTGCTCGCGTCTGCTCGTACCCGGAAGCCTTTCTCCTTCTCGGCCTTGAGGTCGCAGTCGAAGGCCCGTAGCGTCTGGCCGAAGCCCCGGAACAGCAGGTACTCCTTGACGAGCTCGTCGACGTACTGTACGTGCGACATCGTGTCCCTAGAGCCGCGTGTCGCTGACGGCTGGATAAGCTATCGTTGTTTGACGGGCGCGCGCGCGACTCGGAGCACCGCGTGCTGTGCTGCTGCTCCTGTCATCCGACGGCCATCTTTCTGCTATATACCTATCTGCACTGCTAGCGAGGCGCGTGTGTGCTGCTGTCGCCGCTGCGGCTGCTGCTATCGCGTGCTCCGATATATACGGCAACGCCGCCAGCTCCTTTTTCGCGCGCGCGCGCGGTGCTTTATCGGCAACGTTGGGATGGGGTAGCCGCGAGTTTTCTGGGATTGATGAAACTTTTATTGGCAATTTTCAGCTACTTTTGGTATTTGCTTTTTTTGATATTTTCTGGGGTTTGAGAGGAAAGATTTTTGAAATCGTTTTACTAAATTTATTTACTTATAGATGGCGGAGTTTTCGAAAGTCAATATAATAAAATTGATACTTTTCGTGCCGTAGGAGTTATTAAAAATATCAAAACGATTTTAAAAAAGTTATTTTACCTCCGAGAACCTTTGTACCAAGTTTTTAAAATATATTTCATTTTGCTAAATTTAAACAAATTGTAGAATTCAAGTTTTTGATTAAGAAAAAAATATTTTAGCTAAATTGACTTATTATAAATATAAAAAAAAAGGTGTTATCGACATTTTCAGAAAATCCTTATGTATTGAAATACTTACGTTTAAAATTTTAAAAATAGAATTTATGTGAAATTTGTCTGTTATTATCATATTGATATAATTAACAAATTTTTAAATTAGAACAATAAACTATTTGTTAAATATTAAATTTTATGAAAAATTTAATATTGCAACTGTTGTACTCAAAGATTTTCATGCTATCTACAGTAGCTTGACAACCTACCGTTCTATCGACTCAAACTGATAAATGCGGCCATCAGCGCATGGTCAAGCTTTAAACGCAATTATTATAGAATTAAGGGTTTACCGAAAAATTGAGGGTCTGGAAACTAAAAGGGCACACGGCCAATATTATTTAAAAGGCTTACGTGTCGTTTTAGTTTCTAGACCCCCAATTTCATATCGAGAAGAAATGTAGTTTATGATGTATAAAAATTTAAACAAGATTCGAATACGAAGATACGAATGTAGACGTTTGCTCGTTTTGTGAATTAAAAACAAATTTTAACAGCAAATGTAATTTTGTTCCATTATAGAAAATAATTAGGGCGTGACTTTAAAATTAATTAAATATAAAATCATTAAATTGAATTTTAATTGTAGAGGGGAGCCCAATCAGATTTGCATATAAAATTATCTTATTTTAGTTTTATTAATCCGTTCTACTTCCATTTTCATGCATACATAATTATTGAATTTTACTTTAAATTAATGAATATTCACTTTTTAAATGTTTTATTAAAAAGATCAGAGGTTAGTAATTTTATTAAATAAACAGAGACCATTTTATAGGAATTCAATATGCTAATTTATTGGCAAGAAAAATAATGAACAGTAAATAAATAAATAGTACTTATAAATTAAAATTTTTTATATAACAATCAATATATAATTTATGCACCTTATATATCAGCGCGATGTCTTGTCATCGCTATTCTGTATGTAATCGTATACGTGCTTATAGCAAAAAATGAATTTATGTTGTATATATGAGTAAGAAAAGCACTCGCACATTATAATTTATTGGCAAAAATCTCCTCTATAATCTGCGTATACGAACAAATTGCATCCTGTAGCGCTCGAGATGTTTATATAAATATACATAAGGGAATAATCGACTTTACTCCCGAGGTGCACATATTACTTTATTCTCGCCTTAAGTGCGTCCACTTATTTAATTTTTACTTTCTTTCTAACAGGAAAACAAAGGTACTTTACTTCTCAAAAAAATAAAGTAACTTTATTTTCTTGCTCGAACTTTCGCAAGAATAATATATAACTTCATATGCCTTTTCAAAACAATGAAGTGGTCATCATTGTTAAGGAGGGAATAAATATTTGTTTGCACCTTCGTATAACCTAAAAAGAAAAAATGTTTATCCTTTCACCTGGCTGATGATCAGATCATTTCTTATAGATTATAATTTTACATTTGACGACAATAATTTTGTTAATTGGCAATTTCTTCGCTATTAGATTTGTGAAATACATCTGACTAGCAATCTAATGTACATTAGTAAAAGAAATTAAAGGGCGCGGCAGCGCCCTGATTGGCAAGTAGGCGAAGCGATCACTGGCGCTACCGCTATAATATACGTCAAATTGTCGTCATTAACCCCAAATATTGAAAATTTTTTTTACATTATATTACGTAGAATTATCCAAAAATTTATTTATTAATTCAAATCTAAATTAAAGATCGCAATTCCTTTAATCTAAATATCAATAATTTAAATAACAAAGTTAATCCCCAATTAAAGCTAAAACTGCATGAGTAAAATCTCAATATTAAAACGAGATTCAAAAACATATCACATGCATAAATTTATATATCACGCGACAAATATCTATTTATAATATACATGACACTATGCCACGACGAGAAGCGCATGTACGCGACGTCACTTTTGTTAGCTTTCATTTGAAAAAAGGCACAAGTTTCATAAATATCTCTCTTATTTTTTTTTTACAATTTTTATTTATAGTGTACATTTAATGTGCGCTCGCGCGGCAACTACGCAGTATGGCTGTACATAGAACTGTCATTCTCTCTTTCTCCCCCTCACCCTCATTCTCTCTCTCTCTCTCTCTCTCTCTCTCTCTCCCTCTCTCTTTCTCTCACTTTTGCTTTTCTTTGAAAAGATAAATATGACTGAGGGACTTAACGAAGAAGAAGATGATGAACTTGTGCGCCTCCGCGCTCTCCAAAATTAGAGCAGTAGCAATTGATTACAGGCTGTGCAAAATTCGCGTATGTCTTTTCGGTCTCGCTTTGCTCTTTTATTTATTTACAAGCTCAGTTTCTTTCTACTTCGATCCATTGCGTAAAGGTGTTCATTTCAAGCATTCAAATTCGAAGTTGTAATATTTTTTCATTCATAAAGTTCTGCGATTTACTGTTTTTCAACGCATATTACAAAAGTGGAGCCGTGCTATTGTTTGTAAAAAATGTTTTATGCGATTAAACTGGTGCAAGCGACAAATTTGAGACATAAAAATTTCAAACCGAAACTGTAAAATTAATGAAGAAACAACTGCATCGTGTTTACAAATTCCAAATGACTGTGCTTTATATCCTTTTTTCTACCCCCGTTAGTAATGTACTTTTAAATTCGCGTTTCATTAAAACTAGACTTATAGTAGCAAATTTTATCATTGTTTTACTTTACATATATTTAGGTATCTTATTTTATCTTTTTTACAGTTTCTTTCATCACATCTCATTATACAGTTTACGAAAGAAATTTTTAAACTTTCTAGTTCAAATCAAATATTGAAATATGTGAACTAAAATACTGTCTAATTAATGTAGATTTTTATTGTTTTTTGGAGCATTAAATAAAGTTGAATAGCGAACAATTTTATTAAGATTTTAAATAAACATAGAAGTAATATTAAGGTTTATTATCCATCTTTTTTCATATAATTTTAGCTTATAAATTTAAAAAAAATTGCAAAAGTAGTTATAAATTTTAATTTTGATATAACTAAATAATTATTTAATTAAATAATTATTATATTTTAGTAAATCTTTTTATACTTTTATAGTTGTTTATACTATATTAAAATTAAAAGATCTTTTTTAAGACAAATCTGGCAATCAAATAGTTAACATTAATTAAACAATGTGGTTCTAAGAAATTTTTAAAATATTATATAAATAAATAAAATAAATAATAAGTATTACTCATGATTATTAGATAGATTAACAAAATTATATTTATCGATCAAAACTTCAATCAATATAAACTAGTGATGAATATAAATTATATTATTTGTATAAATATTAAAAAAACTTTATTTATTTTTTTCAGAAAAATTTTATTTTATAGTTTTACTACTTTAAACAAAATTTTTAAATAAATTACGGATTATATACAGTTAATAAAAATTGAAGAATACTTTCAAAATTACTGATCTTATTTTCCTCAACGCACATATTTTACATGTCATTTTTCCATTACAATTTGATTGATTTTTACATCGCAAGTGTTGTTGAAATTACAAAATAAAAATACGATAGAACATGCATAGTATGCACGAAATTTTAAGAAAAATTAACACAAAAATAATAGTTGTATAATTGTTAGAATTTAATATAATAAACGTAAGATGATGTAAAAATTAGTATCTAAAACGCGTTTCCTTCACTATATACACGAAAATAAACTAAAAAAAAAAGTTACTTAATTATTTAAAACGCATCTTGTACCGTATGTGCGTTTAATGCCGACTAGAAAAAACAATTATTTTGTCATTATGTATTGCTAATAAAATCATTTCACGCAAATCATTATTAATAAATTTAAAGAGTAAAATGTTAAAGATTATCGTTGATGAATAACCAATAAATCAATGTTATATTCGTAACTTTATAGACATACTCATGCATTTACAAATATTCGATGATCAAATTTTTAATTTTCACACCTCTCTAAGCGGATACATTTTACGTATTTTTATTTACATTATTCAAGAAGAACAATGAAGCAAAACTTATTTTTATTTTTCTTCACATTCTTTTCATAATCAAACGCATATTCACCTCAATCAACGAGCAATATGCTCTTTGCACTCTAATCCTCAGTAACGAGCGATCGATAGGGATCAATTTGCAAAAATATATTTATTTCTATATCAAATACGGCTTTTGCATTACTTTTCAACACCACTGAAAATCCAGAATAAGCGCATTTACATTCTTGTCATATTTTGCCTTTAGCGAAATGTGCTCTTAAATATTTCAAACAGAGATTGACCTTAAGAAGTAAAGGACTGATTTTTTTTACATATTTTCGAGTGAAATTAAACCAATAATAATTTTTTATTTTATCTACTTTTTTTATTAATTTTCATTTTAAAGTAAAAGTGAAAATAAAAGTGAAGACATACTAAAGAAATTCTTAGTTAAAAGAAAGAAAAGATCGTATCAAAGGTATAATTTTACTCAAACCTTTTGAAAAATTTAGTCCGCACTTCAAAATTCAACTCTCCAAAAGCTTTAAAGCACACATTCAAAGTATTCAAAGAAAATTGAGAATCGAGCGAATCTTTCTTCCTCGATTAGTATTTTAAAAAAGGCCTAAATCTCGTCATCCTCCTGTTTAGCTTTAGGTGCGATTTTCTCTTTCGTTTTAGTATCGTCTACAGCTGTGCCGTGCACTTCAGCAATTTCAACTGGCTCGGGCGGTCCAGGTTTCAAAGAGCCGTCCTCTTCTGATACATGAAAACCAATTGAGGCCCCAATTTTCTGGCTTGCCTGCTTAAACTGATCCGCAAGCATCACCTAAAATACGAAATACAATTCAAGTTATAGAGATACTAAAATGCAGTTATTGTTTGATAAAATAAAATTAGATATATTTTTTAGTGGATTATAAATCTTTCTACAATCTAATACAATATATTATTTATTATTTTTCTTATTTTAAAATATAGTTGCATATGAGTTTTTAAAATTATTTATAAACGTAATTTTTGTAAGAATCGCAAAATATTTAATGCATTAAAAATTTATGTTATATTAATAATACAAACAAGTATACGCGCAATGAATTCGATCTGTTAACGGCCAATTATAAATTATTTCTTGGCAAGTATACTCTGGTAACACGATATTACTAATGTTCTTTTATTAAGTTTGATATATCGTGTCTTGCCGCACGACTGTATAGATTCGACGCTGTGACGCAAAAAGCATTAATCGTTTATATAAGAAAATCGTTACCACTTTTTAATTACAAAGCTAGATCTGATTTCGCGTTGTATAAGATATTCTTTTCTAGAAAAGCGGAACTGTATCAGCGCCGGGTTTAATTAAAAAGAGAAGTTTGCAAAGGACAAAATTGAGTAATTTCCATGCCGTCCATTTGATTGCTCCGGACAAATCAATGTTTAATAATTACATGTTTTAAATTTCGATCAGAATAGTTCACGTTAACTTGATTAAATTGTAAACAATTTAAGTAATACTTTTTAAAATATCATTAAAATACTTTTTGGTTACAAAACATATAATAGATAATATCTTTTACCTGTACAACGTTGATGCACATAGATGTTAATGCCAGACCAAAGATCAGATAAACCATTGACAACATCATATAAAGTGGTTCCTGCATCAAAAAGAAGTTTAATTAATATATTGTATTTTCATATATTTATTCACATAATAACATAAGATTGTGCTAAACAAGTCTGTGAGTACTGAGTAAACACTCGTGCAAAACGTACAACAATTCGTTTTAAGTGCAACTAGACGGTGAGTGCTGTGTGCTGTATGTACATAATTTTCTTCATGATTCAAGCTTACCCTCTTTACGCCGTCGTTTAAGAAGCAAAAGCAAAAAGAAAAAATTATTATTGGCTTAATTTATGAATTCTATTTTATTTAAATACTTACAATCTACATAATATATTACTTATAAAATGATAGTACGTACAGAAACAGTTCTTAAATTTAAAAAATCGATTGTATTTAATCTTTTTCTTTTGTTAGTAACAATAACAATAAATAACAAAATGCGTGACAATCAGTCATTAAAACTGTTTAACCACTCTTTTTTCTTTTGTGCTTGCAATTTAACTTTAAGATTTTAAGAAGCAGAATATAATATTACGTTGCAACCACACATTAAACTGATTATAAAGTTGCATTTCAAAAACACATTAATTTTCAAATATATCAAATTGAAAAATCTACTGATAGTGTATGGGTCACACCATTATAATTTTGTATTAGTTAGAAAAAGCATTAGTAAAAAGTACTTTCTCTCAAATCAAAACTGATTACTGCAAATTACCCTGCAAAATATTTCTCACTCTTCAGTCGTAAAAATTCCATGAAAACTTTGTCTACAATTCTCTCAAAAGCAATGAACAAAAATAGATAGTACAATCCATTCTCCTTACCCTGGGTACAAAGTCGCCGAAGCCAATCGTGCTCATCGATATGAAGACAAAATAGAAGCTCTCGAAGAAGGACCAATCCTCAACCATATTGAAGACCGTGGCACCTATGAAGATATACAGCACAAGTATTGTAATAGCGACCGAAATTGGCAGATTGAACTCGTCGTCTATCTCAAAGGTCGACATAGCCGGGGTGGAGGGTGACTCGGGCTGCTGCATCGGCTGTGGCGTGTTACCGTCGAGACTGAGGACCGTCTGTTGATGCTGACGCTGCATCTCTTCCAACTCCTCCGGACTCATCTGCGAGGGCCGACGGAAGGTCGCCAGATCGTACACCATCTGCACTCCCTTCATCATTTCCTGCAGGGGTTAAATTTTAGAAGTATCAGATACGAGCGATCATTAGGTTCATCGAAAATGCACTTTTTTGGTGATTTTATTTATAAAATAATAATTAATAGTCATTCCATATAAAAATATTGAATCAGTGTGTAAAGGATATAAATATAGATATTTTTGTATTTCTATTTTATTAATTTTATTTATTTTGGAAATGGAATTCTGGAAAGCGCTATCAATTTTATAAAAGTTATTTTAAATTTCGGATTCGCTGATATTGCCAATAAAAGAAAAATATTATAAAATACTGATTTTTCCTTTTGTTTTTTTTTTCCGATTTTAATGAATTTTGGTTCATTTTAATCTTTTGTTCTTTCAAAATGAAAACTCTAATAAAATAATATGACAGAAACATTTCGTAGATATAAGAGGGCATATAGCGGTTATAAAAATTACAGTCTGCAATTGATTACCTACAAAAACTTTCTTACTCTTTTAAATAACTAATAAAATTATATTAAGTATAATTTAATATCCGAAACTTATTGTAAAGCAAACAGGAAAATAAAGAACATCCTTGAATAGAATTTCGTGAATAATTAGAAAGCAAGCAGTTGTAGAATCAGGATAGAGTTGAAACATATATAGCAATACATGTTCTAGAACTGTTTATCTTCATTGATTTGAAATTATATAGGCCATTCGCCACTTGGTGTATTTGAGGTCATTCGAGAATAAACGTATGAATTTATCTCCTTCGCAAAGCAATTGAAACCAAGTTTCTCTTTTAAAACTTATGTATATAACTTTAAGCGATAATGAACATTTTAAAAAGATTAAGTTGATTAATGTAAATAGAAAAATTAATGCGAAAAAAAAACATTAGCACTGTTATCCTATGATATATGCGCCCATAACAGCACTTCAAAATGAAATCTTATAAAAAAAATTTGTTAATCTGAATGATGAAACAAACATTACGATTAAAAACTAATGCTTAAATAATTATTGAATTATTAGATTGTAAAGAAAGCTAACAAATACCTATAATAATCATTAAACAATTTTGGAAAAAAGATATTAAAAAAATTATACAAAAATTAAAATTAATATACAAAGAAGGTTAGAGATGTGAAAATTCTCATATTTCGAAGCAATTTTCCACAATTTTAGTAACAAAAGGTCTGAAACATTTGCTTAAAGTTCCAAAAATTAAAATAAAATCGCTTTGCAGTTAATCGTCAAAGCTCAGTTTTGGAATAATTTAGACTTATAAGCACATGGTGCGAACAATGTTTCAATGAAAACGGGCTTAGAAACTCACTTGCATGGGTACAGTTCTTCTGACTTTACGGCAACTTCCAGTATAGTAAAGCCGACGTACAAAAGCCCAGAGAAACTTTATAACTCTGGTAAATAATTTACCAAAATCAGCCAGCACGATAAGGAACATTGGAATGCCGAAGATCGCGTAAATTATCGTTAGGGCTCTGCCCGTCGTTGTGCTCGGTGAAATATGTCCATAACCTAAAGTTAAATTTTAAATGTCAATAAAAATTCAATAATAAAAAACAGTTTAAAAACATAAGTATAAAATTAATTTATTGCATAAACACATTCTTGGGAATAATAGTTCTAATGAAAGAGTCTGTGGTTGGTCTTACTAAATTTCTTAACATTTCTGACAAATCGGGCGTAATTATGTATTAAAACTATTTTAGTTTTAATTCACAGTCCTTAAAACGGTGCTTAATTATCGCACCGAAACATTGAGTGTAAATCAATTTGAATTAAATTGAACATAAAAAATATCCTGGTTCGTTGAAGATCATTATAACAAAAACCCACTTAAAAACTAATTACAATGATAGAGATAGTTGATCAGACTTCATAATAATCATTTGTTTTACTTCAAAAAATGTAAAGTGTAAAACGTAATAGGATTTATAATACTGACATTTTATTAAATTTTGTAACACATAAAGATATTTCATTTTTTTGTTTTGTCCATTTGAAGTTTAGCAAACTTTTTAGAACTTCATCAGTATAGCAATCAGTGTAATGCACATTTTGAATGGAACGTAAGAAAAGGCTTGAGATTCAGAGAGAATCTAACAAGTCGATATTCAAATCTAGGAAAGTGGATGCACGTCTCAGAGAAAAAGCATGCTTGGACTGTTTCAGTATAATTGGCAAAGTCTTCAAGGTTCCGAGAGTATATACAGTCGGACATTATAACTCTTTTTGGCGCCAGAATTGGCGAATGTACACTAGATAAGCCATTTTCCGAATCACTTGTATATAAAGTTTTTCATGAAATACGGAGTCTTGTGGCAAATTTACTACACTCGACATTCAGTACACGGCGAACGGAAATCAATGGCAATTAACTTTTTAAGTTTTTGTTTTGTGATAGACTCTCGATACTTTTTTTTACCAGACACTTGTAACTTCATTTCAGACCATTTTAAATCGCTTAAAAATAATATCGGAAGGGCTATTTCATTTGAAATTAATCATTGTACATTAAACAAAAGCTTATGTGATTTATCTATTAAATTTTGAGAGAATTTTCAGTTAATTAACCTTTTATTTTCTCGATATACCAACAATATTGCCGTAAAGATTCAATAATAGATAAATTTATATCTTTGACGTAAATAAAATTGCCAAATCAAAAAATATTTTTGCAAATTGTTGCTTAAGGATACTAAGTTAGCTAGGTAGTTTTTCAAAGTTATTTAGATAAATAATTAAAGATAACATTGTCTGATATAGAGTAGTAAATTTCGTCACAAATGTTTAAAGTTTCAATCCTTCGTGTGATCGCTAAAAACGAGGGATAGCGTTCTCCAACATGAAGAATTTAAAATCATATGGGGATGAGAAGTTTTGACATATATTGCAAATAATATTTTATGATTTTACTATGAATAAAATAGTAGTTTTAATAATTTAAAATACAATGATTCATGTAAAATCATAATCATAAATAATTTAAATCTATAAGTATCATCCAAGAAAAATACCAATTGCACTGAAAAATTTGTATGATAAAAGAGTGTTTCAGTAGATGTTTTTGATTTAAAAAGATTAAAATTTGATTTTTTCCAGTGATAATTTCTACTATTTGCATTGTTTAAAATTTTGATTCATTATTTGTTTAATGCTTTGAAAATAATTAATGATGCCTAATAATTATATTATCTACATAAGTGACTCGATCCTCACCGATCGTAGAAATTATGGTGAGGCAGTACATCATCGCGTTCAAAAAGGTCCAACTCTTCTGGCCGCTATAAGTCTGCACTCCGGCTTCGTGAGCCGCGTGCAATTGTTCTTCAAACTCCATTAGCTTCCTTCGAGCCATACTCTTCCAGTCATCTTCCTTCATATTATGACTGTAGTTCCAGAGACTGTCCAGAAAGTCCCTCTTGACGCGTTTGACACCACACTTGTAAAACGACTCGAAAGCGCCCTCGGTGAAACGGAAGGCAAAACCTCCAAGACCGCAGAGGATAACGCTAATTATGGTCTCGACGATACAGAGATTACGCAGCTCGATAAGGATCTGTACTTCTTCAGGGTTCTGCCGGCAGAACTCACGGAACTCCGCGTTGAAGTGAGCGATCGAACGGAAGAACTCGCCGATCGTCGCTTTATCCGAAGTCGCCTCTTCTTTGGACGGTGTTTTCTCTAGCTTGGCTTTTTTCTGATAATAAGAAATATGAAAACTAAAGAATATTGTAAATTACAGGTTTTAGCAGTAGGTTCTTAGATAAGTGCATTTTCAAATTATTTGTTCTTTATACTAGTACCTAGCATACCAATCATAAATTTAACAATTTTACAGTCCTAAATTATGGCTAAACATTCATTCAGGATCACACACTCAACTAAAAACCTGTTCATCTTTACGCATTTGATGCCCTACCGGAACCTCCTCCTCCTCCTCCTGTTTCTTCTTCTTCTTCTTCTTATCGTTCTCCTCGATCATCTCGTCCACCTTTTGCTTCCTGCTTCCAAAAAACGGAATCCAAGAGAACCAACCACCGCCCTGGTTCACAGACTTGCTTATCTCTTCCTTCTCTTGGTCGGTATGCATGACGCTGGTCTTCCTCTTGCGAACTGTCGTCTCCCTCTTACGTCTCGGATGAATGACCTCTTCTTCCTCTTCCTCCAGGTCATCCTCGTATTCGTAGTCGTCACTGGGTTCGCGGTGAGCATAGGCCCGCTTAGCCCTCGCAACGTCCTCTATTAGGCAATCGTCGCTTAACGGGATAATCTGCTTTTTGACTGGTTGCGAGGGCGATCGGCGTGACCTGTGATGTTGGGAAACTGGTGGAGGTGCTGGCTCCTCCTCGTCCGAAGGATTCTGGTAACGATGACGGCTGCTCACGCGTTTCCGGCTGCGAGGATCAGGTTCCTCGTCGTTTGGTGCCTGTTTTTTAAATGATCATTTTGATTTCTTTATTCTGATGATTTATCGTTACCACATTCAGACAGATAATTCATTAGCTGAACGGTCAATTCACAACATTTTGAATTAATTGACACATCCAGTTTCCAATATAATTTAAGCCAATATTCAAAAGTCTTAATAAATTGACTGCAAAATAGGCATGTCCTTACCGAGACCGGCGACAGGTGTCTGGCCGACCTGGTCTTGGCAGCTTCAGGCGAGCCCAGCCTCCGCCTGAGTTCGGTACCTTCACTTGTCGGTTCGCCACGTGGCTTCCTACTGACCTTAACCGGTGGTTGCGGTACTTCTTCCTCCACTGGTGGTGGTTGTTCACGAACTCTTGCAGGAGATTCAGCTTTCTTTACGACAGGAGGTTCCCGAGTTCTCGGTTCCTCTTCTCTCGGAGGAGCTGCTTCTTTTTTCTCAGGCCTAAGAGATTTTGATCAATTGGAGCAGGTGTTTCAAGGATTTGAAGTATAATCTTGTATATCTTCTTATTGAAAATTGAAAATTAAAATCAAAAGAATGAATCCTCGTCTTTTCAATAACAAGGGTTTCGCTTCACAATTTTATCAAGCTAAAAGAGTATTTTATATTTCTGGTAAACCGAGAACACTATTATAGACCAAGGATAGTGTCATTTGTGCTAAGATTACTAATAATTACACTCTCATTTATTTTTGTGTTTAAATTTTTTTTTTAATTATCGATTGTGACAGCATTTAGTAAGCCCATAATTGCGAAATAAAAATCACATTTTTGCCATTCAGAATCGTGAATATAGGTAATATTTAATTTAATCAAATATAGAATGAATGACGGACAAATATAAAATACAAATCATTTTTGAGAAGGGTTTCATAAATGCTTTGTTTATATTTTCTGTTTTTAGAGTAAACACAGCGAGCGAGACTTCAATTCAGTATCTCTATTTTTAGCAAATGACTTTGCTATTCCTTTCTAAAAATAATTTATTAAGCGACAATAATATCTTTAAAAAAATATTTAAGTGAATAATCGTGATAGTAACATAACTAGAAATTCCGACAATATTTAAAAGTAAAATATTATTCACTTCGAGGAGGCAAACTTCAGTTGATTTTACATTCGTTATGTTAAACATCTTGCTATAATAATCTTACAATTGAAGAACTTATAAACACGTGCAGTTAAAAAATATCGCTTTATTTTTATGAGAAATTTATTACTAGAAAGATTTTATATTTTAATTCTAATCAAATTTAGTAATATGATGAAAATTTTAATGCTTTGTAAATAAAACAGTCATCGTTTCCCTTGAGTCACTAATATACTTAATAAGTACTTTGGAAAAAATTTTGCAATCTTTGCACTTTTTCTAGCTATCTAATTTAAGCAATAAATAACAATGACTTTTAAATACTAAAAAAACTGTAAAAAAAAAAAAATAATAATTTCACCGATAAGCCAAAAATGGATGCTTTTTCATGATTATCGGTAAAATAAGAAACGTCAAAATTGCAATACTATTGGCCTAAAAACATTACATGCCCCCGCTATTGATAAAACGATTGGAGCAATTTACTAGTGCCTCAGTTTGATTAATTAAAATCCAAATTCTTTAATATAATTAACAACTTTTCACGATCGAAATAAAGAACCTTGATCTTAGCAACCATAGCACAGAGACACTCAATTATAAAAAGAGTCCATTGACGAAAAAGGATTTATCCGAAAATCACTAATGAAAAATCTATTCTTCTCCCAAAAACCCCACTACATTCCAAAATAAGAACAATCAGCTAGACCTGCTGACAGCCGGCGACTTGGCTCTGCTCTTAGCTGGAGCCGGCTCCTCCTCCTGCCTCGGCCTGGACCTAGCCCGCGGCTCGTGCTCTTCTTCCTCAAGCTCCATGCGCTCCGTATCCTCAACCATCCGTTCCATGCGTGCCCGGCGCGCCTCGTCCTCGTCTATATCCATGAGACCGACGGTCGCTGCTACGGCGCAGGCCGCCGCTGCTGCAGCTACTACGGTCGGCTCCTCGCTCACCACTTCGCAACACAACAAGTGTTTTTTTTTCTTTTGTACTTTTTTATTTCTACCTGAGGGACGGGCTTGTTAGAAGCGGTTAGCCAGGAAATTGTCAGTCGAGAAGGGCGGGACAATAATTATAGAGAATTAGTATTTTTAACGCGGGAAAATGGTATTGGCAGCGTTTCAGAAATGATTTTATTACGTTGAGTTTTATAATTCGGGCTAATCGTTCTCTAAGTTTTAGTTTTGATTTTGATTCATTGGATATCTTTAAATTTAAATATATACTTTAAAAATTGAGTTTTTGTATTACGTATGTAGAATTTATGAAAAGCCGCATAAATTAAAATTTTTTTTAACAAAGTAATGCAAAATGAATTCTTAAGATAAACAACATTCTCATTGTTTGTAGATCGTTGAAAGAAGTTTTTTTAAAATGTCAACGTGTCTTGAAATTGATTTACCATTATAACTGAAACATTGCCAATTGTAGCAGCGAGAAAAATCGTAATTGTGAAAGTCACAGATTGTCGTAAGGACGAATCCCAGCTGCCAGTGATACAATTATACTTAAGGTCAATGTCAGCTTGTTTTCCGCATATTGCTTAAATTAAGTAAGAATGCGTACAGCAGTCTGCTTAAATAACCGCGAGCTACTTAAAATAAGCGATATTTTAAAATCACTATAACGAAATTTTGTTACACGTTACGGAGATATTCAATGAGAATATGACTTTTTCAACTCACATTTTCACAGATAAAAAATGAAACTGAAAACTTGAAAAATTACATTTATCACACACTTTCAACGTTCAACCGAAAAGAAACAATATTTCACGATGGCTAAAGAAAAACTTTCAAAACTAGCAGCATATATCACCAAACGTCCACAAATTACTACACCGGCAACACACACGTAACTCGCAATATCCGGCCACTAAAACCACCCGCACAACTCCGTCAAATAGAAAAAAATCTTTCTTCTCAAAATGCATGCCTGCCAGAAGAAAAACGTCCAAGCGCACCTGATAAATCGAGTACAAGCCGCTAGCTCCGCTCGATCGACAGTGCGTGCAGCGCTCACCGCTACACAGACCGCACTGTGCTCGCGCGCTGCACACTTGGATCTCGAAAAAATGCAAGCCTGCTTATATATGCGCATGCAATTGATGCACCGAGAGGGAGAGAGATAATAGTACAGTGCACGTATTAAAGTGAGAGAGAAGCTGAGGGCTAAGAGAGAGAGAGAGAGAGCAGCAGTAGAGGTAGGAGGTGTCGCGTGGGGCGTAAGATAGCAGAGGTGGGAATTACAGTGAGCTGTGTCGAGTTCTTCGTCGTCGGGCACGTCGGCGAGGAGGTCGGCGCCTAGCCTGCTGCTCGGCTCGGGTGTCTTCTCGCGGCGCCTCGCGGCGGCCTTGCGCCGCCGGTGCACCGTGTAGCTATCCTCCATCGTCGGCGGCGGGAGGCGCGAGACTCGCGCGCGCGAGCCGCATAGCTCCGCGCTGGCCGCGAACGCAAACTCGGCGACGGCCCCAAAAATAAAACCGAGCCTGTCTCGAGCGCGCGCGCACGGCCCTGACGCTCTTCTGTTGATTCCCCTTCTCTCTCTCACTCTCTCTCTCTCTTTCTCTCTTCCACTTGCTTTGCCGTGCTGCTGTATTTAGTATTTACACTGACAGTCGCTTCAACGACTGCGAGGAGGATGCTAGATTAGCCGCTGATATTTTTGGTTTCGCGCTCCTGGAGACACGAGAGGCTTCGAAAGGCTTTTGGTGCTTTTTTTTCTTCATTTTTCAGGTTTTCTGTTAAGCAGTAAACTGAGTGGGATAGTCGAAAAAAAAGTATTTAAGCTATCTTTGACATGTTAATTTAACGCTACTTAAAATAGCGGAAATTCTACATGTAGTTCGAAAAACTATTTTAAGATGTACATGTTTTAAATAAAGTGTGGAAACGAAGTACATACACACTTTTGTATATATGTATTCCTTTCATAGGGAAAATACAAAATAATATATTATTAAGCAAAAGAATTATTTTTTAAATTACTAGTTAATTCAAAAATTGCGTTCTATATGCATCGTCTACTTCAATTATTTATAAATAACTTATCGCAAGGTTGATTCCTTTTTTGTTGCAGATGAAGCTTCGCTGGTTAGCGGCTAACATTTTCCGGAAAACCCTGAAAAGTACCAAGCACTTGAATTGCTTGATTTTTCATGATGCCACGTGAACCCCATGAACAGCAGCATGGACTTTTCAACTGTCACTAACGGTTTGATTTTTACGATTTATCTTACTTTTTATGGAGATGAAAAACAGCCATGAATTATTGCGGTTTCGGGTAAGGAAAGCTACATCTAAAGTCATTATAAATAATTTAACCCAGCCAGTCGGTATTAATTTAAAGATAGTTCAGATTAGCAACCTTATGTGCATGACTTACTTTGTGAAGTCTTATTTATTATATTGATTATTACGATGATTGAATAGTATTAATTTTTTTACCGAAAACCTTCAAAACGCCAATGTATTCTACGAACTAAGAAAAGATAGGAAAAAATAACTATTTGCAATTAGGTATATACAATTTTTTAATGAAAGTGCCAACATGTGTGCAGAAATTCAAATTCTGAAGTACTGCAAAATCTAGTTATTTTCATCTTATTTCTATCAATTCTGATTTAACCATTTATTTAGGATATCTATCTATATCTTTTTCTAAATTAGATTATAATCTTTCGAAAGATTAACTTAAAAACAGTATGTAAATGTAAATACATTATTTTATGTACCTAGTGATAGTAAAATCATCAACATCGAGCCTACCGTTATAAGATTAACTTTTTTATGTAAGTTATTAGAAATATTAACATCATTTACTACGAAAGTTTGTTGTTCTAAACAAATTTTTAATATTGTCATTAGTAATGTGTAGGTATTTCTAAATAAGCCGTTCAAGATTGTGTTTCAGAAATTAAGTTATTTTAATATGAAATAAAAGGATAAGTAAATGTTAATAAATGTTTTATGAATTTCTTTTCCTATGCAATTTAATGAACCCGATTTTCTCAATTACAATTATAATAATAATTACTATTTTTACAGATTTGTATACAGATCATCTAAAAATGAAGATCGCCAGATTACTAGTACTTGCATAGGTACTATTGATCGAAATGAAATTTATGCAAATTTGAATACTATTTGATATTTTCAGCTAATAAAACTATCGTTATTATTCGGAATATTTTGATATTTTATTTCTAACAAAAACTAAATGCCTTATTCTATATTACTTTATCTCTCGACTGATTGTATATATAGAATATTTTATTTTTTATCTTGTATATTTTTTTTAATTTAAAAATATATCGAAAAAATCTGTAATTAACAAAATTTTTCATCAACCTAAACAGTATAAATAAAATTTTAGATATTCTTTTTTTTGCAGGAATTTATAATGTATATTTTGTTTCCATTACAGCTTTCAGAGTGTAATTTATCATTTTTAAAACGTTACTAGTTCCAAAATATTTATTGATACTTAAAGTAGAATTTTTCGCTATAAGGGCATAATATAGCTTTATAAGGCATCAACTGATCATTTTTTGTTTTTATTTTTAAATAAAAATATGTACTAAATATATGTATATATTGAGTAATAAAAATATAAATCGAAATAATCATAAATATTAAATAATTTACTGATATTAGTAATGATTTTACGATTAATAAATTAAAATTATCTTATTTTATACATACATGTATATAAATTTGTTTCTAAATATTTTTGTTAAAGGTAAACCAGTATGAGTCCAAACTATAGTATAGTAACATAATTTACTTTACTTTATTGTAAACTATTGTATATTTTTACTCTCGTTAATAAATAAATAGATAAAATAAATAAAATATATAGATATAGCAACATAAAGTAAATGCGAATAAAAGTTTTCAACTTACTGTATTCAATTGCCCGTTTTGTTATTAACAAATTATGTACATTATGAACAAATTGTACTAAATTTTAATTTATGTTCTTGTAAAATAAATGTATTTATAAAAACTTTTTTACTTAAAAATGGTGTATTCGAGTGTACTTTGTTTACTTTAATTTTATATTTGTATCATTTACAAACATATAAATAAAAATTTTATTAACCCTGTCGCTGAAATTGTATTTAAACTTTTCATTTTCTGAAAAGTTCTATTCCTAATAATTTAGGTATCATGATATTAAATTTTAACTATCTTTTGCATCAACTACAAAAATTTGTATTTTTTTTAGTGATAAAAATCGAAAATGAAAATTTGGAAGAACCTGAAAAATACAACATATTTTCCGAGAAATCTATGTTAGAGTTAAAGCAGTCAACATTAGGTATATATTTAATTATAAAATAGTGAAACATCACACAAACTAAAGCGACGTCTTATAATTCCAATTTATTTTACAGTTCATCGATGTATACTGCACAAAAATTCAAAAGAGATATTACCATGCAGCGTAATACTTGATCCACTGGATATTAAAGATAATATAGTAAAAATTGAAATAAAAAATATATCTACGGTAGGAGAAACAACATCTACAAATACGTCTAAAAAGTTCTTCAGAAAACCACATAAAAATGGTAAGTTTGCTTGAACGTGTTATTGTTAAATGTCGTATGACATGATAACACATATATTACACTTTTTGTATGCATTTATATGCACTAAATAATTATCTATGTAGTAATATTAGATATCGACGGTTTCAAATAGAAATGCAGTATTTTCTGTGTACATGCATATAAAAGATGTAGCTTTTTTATTTGAAGCCTTCGATGTATTAAAGATCAAGCAAGCACCTCTTACTGAGGCGAAAAGTATATGTAACTCCACCCGTTCTTTAGTACAATTATTAAGAACAATAAGAAGATTATAATTTTTACAAAAAATAATTAAGGAAAGAAAGAGACACGATTTTATTTATATATTTATTTATTTATTTCACTAAAAAATTCAAACACCAGATTTTTGAAACCTTGGTTCAAATTTTTGCGATATTAACACTATATTTTTACTACATACTTTAGCACAATCAAAGCCAACTATTTCTTACATTCATCTTTAAACTTTCAGCTGAGGACTTGAGCAAGCTGATGTTCTACTGCCCAAAATGCAAACGGGCCTACGATATTAAAGACACAGATCGTATCGATATTAATAAGAGACTATGTTTCCTATGCCGCGCAACAATTCAGTACGGTTGTGCCAAATGCGGCAAATTATATTCTTTAAAGAGAAACGCCTATCGCCACGCAGTACGTCTATGTGACAATCCGGGCGATTTTAAATGCCGACTCTGCTCGCACAGAGCCAATTTCGCCTACCTGTTGAAGAATCACATGAAAGCCATGCACGAGTGCCCAAAATGCGGCAATCTTTTCAAGCAACTCAAGCGGCACGTATGTCGTTGCGAAGGCGTATAATTATTACTGTTAATTTAATTATTCATATGTTAAATATCCCATCCGTTTATTTATTTTAGTTAAAACGTAAACGAATAAATAATTTCTATAAAAGAATGTCATCTTGTATTGATTTTATGCATCACTTTTTCAGCAATAACATTTTTACAACTGTAAAAAGTTACTAATACATTAATTATTTTACAGATCCTGCTTTTCATTAGATCTACACAGTAAAAAATTTTGTGTTTAATGTAAATTAAAAGAACACATAAATACATATTATGTTAAATACGCAAACTTACACTGTCAAAAGTACAAATTATTCCTGTACTTAAATTTTTGAAAATATCGGAAGAATGGTAACATAAGTAGGTCTTATGTAATTATTTACAACAATTTTATGTATTAAATTAAGTGCGAGAAGTAACTACAGAAAATTTGTGTAGCTGGACGAAATTTAACATAAATTTTATGTCCAATTTCGTCCAAATT
>UELX01001873.1:0-37336 GCA_900480035.1 Eupelmus urozonus
GCAGATAAATATATCAATAACTTGAGTTTCTTAAAGCGTTAGAGTCTAAAATTTTGGTTTTCTTCATATTTTGTTACTTAGAATCATATCCCAACGTTTGAGCAAAATCCGTGATCCGAAGGCTTGGGCCTCTCCTAGTTAGAAACATAAAATTAGATTAAATAAAATATTAGAAAATATAGAATTAAATTTTATAATTTTCTTCATTGACAATATTGCAATTTCCTTTTTTAATTTGTGACATAGAGATTATCATGCATTTGTTGTATATTCATTTAGTTACAATCAATTTTCGACATTTGACCGTAAAACCAATTTATTTTTTGCCTTGGGGCAATGCACGTTGGAGACTTCTCGTAAGTTTTACGTGTATGTAGAATCTGGGGACACTAAATTATATTAAACGTCCCCGAAATGTACAAAGTGCGCTCTCGTACAGTAAAAGTTTTTTGGACCAAGAACTAAAAGATTAAGTTTATTATTTAGAAGAAACTTTATTTTTAGTTCTACGTGTATTATCTCTATATTTACTGAAATAATAATATGCATTTAATCCATACTTAATTTTTAAAATTCATTGGTAATTACTTTACCGAGAAAATTTTAAATAAGTTTTAAATTTTTTATTTAAAGCTTCAGACCTCTTTAAATAAATAATTTATTCTTTTTATTACCATCAAAATTTCCAAAAAACTATTACTGTCCATGCAATCCTCGCATACGATGTGTCATTATCCATTACGTGTTATTTTTCTCTTAAAATTCATGTACAGTGTCACTTAAAAAAAAAATAATTCTGTGCTTTGCGCGGAGAATGTTAATGTATATAAACAAAAAAAATTACAACAATAATATACGTCCCTGTTGCATCTCTATCATTATCACCATTACCTCTCTCAACTTTTTTTTCTCTTACAACTGTATACTAAACTTGCCGTTGATGCAGTTGGAAAGGCCGAGGAAATAGTTTCGTTTGGCCCGGGCGCTCGTCAATGAATTTAGGAAGTGATAAAACGTGCGTATATGTACTTGTGCAGCCGGTTGATTGTATCGTTGGCCGCGAGCCAGTCAAAGATAGAATGACCTCAGGTGGCGAGAGCGCAGATATTTACCCGGTCTTTTTATTTTCAAATCGCTAGGTGTATTGGCGCCTGTTTGCATGCACTAATAGCAAATTCGTAATTCGCGGTCTTAGCTTAATGCATTTGATTAAAATAGTAGATTGATTCACGATAAGTATTTCTTCTGACAGACGATCGCCGGACTGTAATTTTCAAATTTTCATCCTGCTATTTGAATTCAATAATTATTTAATCATTTGAATAAGTAAATTTATATAATTTATAATATGTATTTATAATTATCTTATTTCTAATTCACGTCTATTTGAACTGGTAGTTTTTGACTGCATCATTTCAAGTCTATAATTAAGTGAATTAATATACCCGTAGACTGAAAAATAGATAAGAAAAAGCTTTCCGACTGCATCAGCATGATTTCTTGGTCTGGTCTATCGCATGCGTCGATGTATAACCTATGTGGTATAATGTAGCGAATCAAACACTTACATTCTTATGTATTCTTTCTATTAAAAATATTCGTTTTAATCGAATAACTTTTTTGATGTTTCTTAATATCCTGAAATTTATCGATCTTTTTAGATTTTTTAAATTTAGTACTATTGCTTTTATGAAGAAAAATATTTTTAAAATAACAAAGAAATTAAAATGATAATGATGTCGTACAACATATTTTTCTATGATAAAAGTGTAATTATTAAATTCCATAAACTAGTTAAGCTCATCAATTTTTTAAAAAATTTACATAAAATAAATATTTAAAAAAATATTTAAAATAAGGTTCTAGTATAGTCTTAAATTTTATATTTAACATAAATCGAATAATTTTTTTCATAACAGCAATAGCTTTTTTCTTTAGATGATTCTTAGTAGAAAAAAAGAATTATAAATTTTGTAAATATGCCCTAGCACATTTATCCGTTTGTGTTTTTGTTTGCAGCAGCAAGAAACCTTAGTAAGTATTTCTCTACGTATACGAATCAAGGACTCATTGGCTTCGCATTTCTTCAAAATTTTGTAGATATATAAATTATCATTTTTTTTTTCAATTTGATTCGTAAGCTTCTTCGATTCATGTACGTTTATCATTGCTGTAAAGTGTTTGTTTAATTGTTGTCATTAACTTTTACCGCTTCGTTCGAGTTATGACTAAGGCTACTTTTAATATTCATATGCTATTTAATTTCTCGCTATATAATTGGTTTTATTTTTATGATAATAGTTCGCTCTTTTGATCACTATTTCAGTTACACCATTTCACCGATTATTTATTTTACTTCAAAAATATTTATTATTTTATATTTGGCTGTTATCATACAAATAATTTTAATGCGTTGAAAGATTACGAGATGTAAACAATGTATATATTGAAATAGTTAGAAATTTAATACATCTTGTAATTTATCAGTTATGTAATGAAATTAAAATAATTGGATTTTTAATATTAAATATGAAGTGTAATTAACTTACTCGTGCTTGGAGTAATTATTTTAATAAATGTTTTACAACAAATAAAACAGGACAGTATTTATGATTATAGCAGTATACAACTGCAGTATAAAAATATTATTTTTGAATGCAGCAATTTCTTTGTAATTATGAAAAAAAAAAATTCATATTGATCAAAAAAATTCAATTACATGATTTATAAGTAGACTAATCAACTTTGAATTATCGATTGATGAGTTTTCAAATTGGAACGGAAAGTAAAATTTCCGTACATTTTTTGAATATTTGTTCACAAATAATAGAAATGTTAGATTACGTTTCGCCTTTTGAAAAACAAAACTTTGAATTATATTTTCTATATACAGCTGAGTGAATGGATAGTCAATATCAAAGATTTTTGACATTAACATGTTATTTTTTAGGGAAAAGGTACTGGTTCTGGACACAGAACGTTACTTTACGGAAACGCCATTCTCCTCAGACATCTTAACAGCGATATGGTATGTTCAATTAAAATTGAATCTTATTTCGATTATTCGTCAGATTATTAAGATTGCTTCAAAAATATGATTCAATAAAAAAAATCTTTTTTTAATAAAATTTTTATTACAGTACCTAGCATGTCTTTCTACGAGTTCATCAAATGACAAATTAGCTTTTGACGTCGGTCTACAAGAGCACTCTCAAGGTAATATTTAGGGGTTTTCAAAAATACGTATTTTCCATTGGCTTACATCACCTTACATATTTACAAAAACTAAATAACTTTTTTTACTTGAATCAGTATGAATTTTAAATTACTTGTGTTAAAATAATAATATAAATAATTAAACTTCTTCACCATTTAGGAATCAGTATTAAGTATAATTAAATAAAAATACATTGTCAGATAATTTTTCGCATGATAAAACCTACTTTTCAAGAATTTTAACAAAGTTTCTTTTTACTGAATTCGGGTAAAGTTACTTAGTAAAATTCTTTTTTCTTCAAAATTTAAAAATAAATTGCGTTACTCGAAGCAATCGAGCTATGTGAAACGAAATAAAAAATAATAGCTACAAACTTTTTCTTGTATATCCATAGATTTATAAAGGTGTAACTCGAGTTTTTGAATAACCGCAAACTCTAATTGCCTGAACCAATGCAATTATATTAGGTCGATTCAAAGAATACTTATCTATAACAATAATTTTTAAACCTTTTCCCATTAGGAGAGGCTTGTTGGTGGACGGTACATCCCGCATCGAAACAAAGATCTGAGGGTGAAAAGGTCCGAGTCGGTGACGACCTTATTTTAGTATCAGTAGCTACCGAAAGATACTTGGTAATTAATCACAAACTCACCCTACTCTATAAATAATCACAATCTCTAAATATTTACTCACCAATTATCAACTTTCAATTCTTCATCCAGCACACAACGAAGGAAAACGACCTGTCGGTAGTCAATGCCTCGTTCCACGTGACGCACTGGTCGGTCCAGCCATACGGTACCGGTATCAGCCGTATGAAGTATGTCGGCTACGTATTTGGAGGCGACGTGCTCAGGTTCTTCCATGGCGGCGACGAGTGTCTGACCATACCGTCGACCTGGAGCTCGGGGCCTGGTCAAAAGTAATTACTTATCATTTCTCTATTTGTAATCTTTATGTAATAGCAGAATAACGACTTGGTATTTCGGCCATTACTTAAAGCTTTTCAGTCTTAAGTATGTACTTTTTTTTTTAAATTGCAAAGTTTTAATATAAAAAATTGTAAAACAGTGTTCCAATAAATAATTCAAAATAATATTTACAAACTTTGCAACATTTCTTTGGCATAAAATTTTTATTTCATGTACATAAAGTAGTCTGCAATTGTCGGAGCTTCGTGCTTACACAAAAAGACACGAGGCTAGCGAACAATGGCAATATTCGCATTAACGGGAGTATATAGCACTTGGCTTGGTTCCCACCCTTCTTTTTTTATGCCCGCCAGCTACCCAATTTAAAATTCTCCGGGGATACATCACACAAAAATAAGTATTTAGATTATGATCGTTCATACATTCATGTACTTTTTGTAGCTTGGTAATCTATGAGGGCGGGAGCGTGATGAGCCAGGCGCGCTCGCTCTGGCGTCTGGAACTGGCTAGGACCAAGTGGGCGGGTGGTTTTATCAACTGGCTGCATCCCATGCGGATCAGGCACCTGACCACCGGTCGTTACCTCGCCGTCAAGGAAAACAACGAACTTTATCTGGTTGACAGGTAGCTCAAACTATTTTGGGTATTTAGAATTAGTTTATACTGTTGTTTAAAATGCTCACTTTGATGGACATTGGTATTCCATTTTTGTAGAAAATTTAGGGATAATCAAATTTTAAGACTTGTTAAATATAGTGCTTCATTGGATTGATTGAAAAATAAATATTGTAAAACTTAAATAAAGATTCTGTTTCTTTTTTAATAGTTCATTTTCAAAAAATGATATTTTGAAGTCTTTTTGCATTAAATTCTTTTTATGTTTACTGAAATTTGGATTATCATTTTTCTGTTCATTGTAAAAGAAATGAAGCAACCATCGAAACATCAACCTTTTGGTTCCGACAAGAAAAAGACGATCAGAAAATTATTCTTGAAGACAAGGACTTAGAAGTTATAGGATTACCAATCATCAAATATGGTGACTCTACGGTTATTATGCAACATGCTACCACATGTCTTTGGGTTTCTTACAAGGTAACAGACCTTCATTACGATCACAGATACAATATGCCTAATAACATTTCTAAATAACTTTAATATTTTTTTTTAATTTTCGCATGCTTCTAAATATTTGTTTCGACTATTTAGAAGCCCAAACGTAAAAAATTTGAGGTTACCACTCAGGTATAATCATTATTTCAAATTTTCAAAGAGAATGTTGTAAAATATCGTAGAATGCAAGCTAGTCAGTATTTAATAAATAAATGAATAGAAAACGATATTTTTATACCGATGTATTATAGAATATTTATATGTATGTTTGTATATATGAGACGTTATTTTTATTTATCAAGTATCGTTAAATTTATTAGAACAATTAATAGCGATAAAATCGTGCATAAATAGTTCAATAGTGTCCGCAAATTACTATAGCATAAAATAAATGTCCAAGCCTCCTACCTCAGAAAAAATCTGATGAGCGACTTTTTTCTCATAGTCTTACGAGACAAAGAAGAAAGGCGTGGGCAAGGTGGAAGAGAAACAAGCGGTCCTGCACGAGGAGGGTAAAATGGACGACGGTTTGGACTTCTCGCGCTCGCAAGAAGAGGAGTCTCGTACAGCTCGAGTAATCCGGAAATGCAGTAGCCTCTTTTCCCAGTTCATCTCGTGAGTATAGGCCAACATTGAGAAAACGAAGCATGATTCGTCAGGTCATGATTTCAGTCCATGTACGGTACAACTAGCAATTATTTTTCTCTCACGCGTTCGTATTCAAGATTATCCAATTATAGTTTTATTTAGATCTTTTTAGTACATTTAGCCAATTTTATTTGAATGATTTATATTCTAAATCTTACAAATGCAAACTTTCATTGCAAGCAACACTTGCGAAAGTTTTCTTTTCTATAACAACTCTGAACGAACTTTATCCTCCGTTTAGCAAAACTTTGAAAAAAAATGCCGTCTATTTTTTTTAAATATATAATTTAGAGAAAGCTAGTTAATCAATTTTTAAATTGTTTTGAACTTACCTTGAAGACTTACATAGAGATTCAAAATCGCTAAACCTTGCTAAATACTAGAAGACTGATCTCAGTAGAAAGAAATTGTATGCATATATGTGTTTTAGAGGATTAGAGACGCTACA
Source organism: Eupelmus urozonus (assembly GCA_900480035.1). Classification (NCBI taxonomy): domain Eukaryota; kingdom Metazoa; phylum Arthropoda; class Insecta; order Hymenoptera; family Eupelmidae; genus Eupelmus; species Eupelmus urozonus. Next base: position 6,362 of record UELX01001873.1, read on the forward strand.
AGTCGATAGGCGAGCCTCTATGTTCTTCCAAAACGTAAATCTCAACGAGATGGTCATGTGCCTCGAGGATCTTATCAACTATTTTGCCCAGCCTGAAGATGACATGGGTAAGAATAACTTATATTTTATAGAAAAAAATGATAACTAGTATTTTAAAACTATTTTAGAAAAAGAATTAAGAATCTAGTACTAAATGAATCTTACTTAACTTAATACTTTATGACATATTCGCACATTTCAGAGCACGAAGAGAAGCAAAATCGTTTCCGTGCCCTGCGCAACCGTCAGGATCTCTTCCAGGAAGAGGGTATCCTGAATCTTATTCTTGAGGCCATCGACAAAATCAATGTCATTACATCACAAGGCTTCCTTGTCGCTCTCTCCGGCGATGAGAGCGGCCAGGCTTGGGATCAAATCTCGGGCTATCTTTACCAGTTGCTCGCTGCCATCATCAAGGGCAACCACACCAATTGTGCTCAATTCGCCAACAGCAATCGACTGAACTGGCTTTTCAGCAGACTGGGGTCGCAAGCGTCTGGTGAGGGTACCGGTATGTTGGACGTACTTCACTGCGTGCTTATCGACTCTCCCGAGGCTTTAAACATGATGAGGGTAAGATATTTTTATAGCTTATTTGTGTGCTGTAGAGATCTTTGATGAGATCATTAGAGATTTTTTAGAAGCTTGTATAACTTTATACAATGAAACTGAAATAACTAAAAATAATCAAGTAACTTTTCGATAAACTACTTTTCAGGACGAACACATCAAAGTTATCATATCACTTCTGGAAAAGCACGGCAGGGATCCAAAAGTACTGGACGTACTTTGTTCGCTGTGCGTCGGTAATGGGGTCGCAGTGCGTTCGTCCCAGAACAACATATGCGATTTTTTATTACCCGGAAAAAATCTGCTACTTCAAACCCAGCTAGTAGACCATGTGGCCAGTGTTAGACCGAACATATTTGTCGGCCGAGTAGAAGGTTCCTCTCTTTACCAAAAATGGTATTTTGAGGTGACCGTTGATCACATTGAACAAACTACCCACATGATGCCGCATCTTAGGATCGGCTGGGCGAATACCGCTGGGTGAGTATCACTATTATCTAATTTACCTTATCATCTTTTACCTTAAATAATAAAATACTTCAATGTTTCAACTCTATCCAGATACATGCCGTACCCAGGCGGAGGCGAAAAGTGGGGTGGTAATGGTGTGGGCGACGATCTCTACTCTTTCGGCTACGATGGCGCCAACCTCTGGACCGGCGGTCGCAAGACCACAGTGATGCAAGATCAAGTGGAGCCTTACATCCGCAAGGGTGACGTAATCGGTTGCTCCCTTGACTTGACTGTACCGGTCATAAACTTCGCCTTCAATGGCGTCCCTTGCACAGGCTCCTTTCGTGAGTTCAATCTCGACGGTATGTTTTTCCCTTCCATCAGTTGTTCGTCCAAGCTGTCCTGCAGGTTTTTACTGGGTGGCGATCACGGACGATTGAAATACCAGCCACCCGATGAATTTTCACCCCTAGTGGAAAGTCTGCTACCCCAGCAGATTCTGTCACTAGATCCCTGTTTCTATTTCGGTAACATGAACAAAGTCGTCTTGGCTGGACCCTGGCTGATGGAGGATGACACTGCCTTCGTACCGGCACCTGTGGACACGTCCATGGTGAATTTACCACCGTATGTCGAGCAAATCCGTGACAAACTAGCTGAGAACATTCATGAGATGTGGGCGATGAACAAGATCGATGCAGGCTGGACGTATGGCGAGATCAGGGACGACCTTCACAAGATCCATCCTTGCATCGTACCCTTCGACAAGCTTCCTGCCGCAGAGAAACGCTACGATACCCAATTGGCCGTGCAAACTCTCAAGACCATTCTGGCACTGGGATATTACATCTCGATGGACAAGCCACCCTCTAGGATCAAGACCCTTAGGCTTCCCCAGGATAGGTTCACTCAGAGTACAGGTTACAGACCTGCTCCTTTAGATTTGAGCGCCATAACGTTGACGCCCAAGATGGAGGAGCTGGTTGATCAACTGGCCGAGAATACGCACAACCTTTGGGCCAAGGAAAGGATTAGTCAGGGCTGGACGTATGGTTTGAACGAGGACTCGGAAATGAGGAGGAGTCCTCATCTCGTGCCTTATCCTAAGGTGGACGAGGCTATTAAAAAGGCTAATAGAGATACTGCAAGTGAGACTGTAAGGACGCTTTTGGTTTATGGGTACATGCTTGATCCACCTACTGGAGAACAGCACGAAGGTAGGAGTTACATTGGTGACTTTAAGTGCTTTGTTGATGCTTGCAAAAGCTTCTTATGCATATCCATATAGTTAGATACTTATTAGTTTAAAATTAGTTTAAAGACTGATAGAAATAGGTATTAAAATTAAAAATAGATATATTAATGTACTTTACTTTAATTTTTATTCATCAATAGCATATCATGAAGTTTCATTTGATTGCTTTGTATTAAAAATAAACATCTGACTTTTCCCTTTTAGAGATCATGATGCGTTTATTAAGGCGCGATGAAAATGCAGGTATTTTGTAATAAAATAATATGCATCGATCATTCGGATCATTAGATCAACTTAATACATATCTAATGTTGGTACATTAGTTTTCATATGATCAGTTGATGCATTTGATAAAACATACGAAATTAATGGTACATTATTAGTATCTTATATAACAATATACATTAATTAGTTCATAACTGTTCATGCTTTTGCTATTGCTTTGCTATTTAAACTAACTTTTAAATCAGAATTTCGCAGATTTTTATTTATAAAAACTGCTGTTTAAGGTGGCTCTAGCGTGATATATAGCACACCAAAGAGTCTTTTGTCATAAAATTTCTATTGACATTTTGTTGAAATATTGTACTATGGAAAATGATAAAATATAAATAAGGATATATTAGATAAACAATAAAAATTTATTTAAGAATATTTGTAATTAAGAATAATTCTAATTTCATAATATATACTTGTTTTATATAATATCAATTGCCATAACAGATTGTCAAAAATATATGTAATTCTACAAGTAATATATCCATGTTTATGTAATTTGGTACAGTTATAAGTTAAAAGTATTTATTCAATAAATTATCTTTGAAAAATTTTTTAAAGTAACTGTACCAATTTACTCAATGTTTGTTCCTATACCAATCTTTACATTCTAATCCTTACATTTGCTCACTCCAGCTTTGCTCCTGGAAGCGAGCCGTCAGCGTCAGTTGTTGTTCCGCACTTACCGTGTTGAAAAGCACTACGCAGTAAGCAGTGGCAAGTGGTACTTTGAATTCGAAGTGATGACAGCGGGCCCAATGCGAGTTGGTTGGGCTAAGGCCGATTGCATGCCTGGAAGCATGCTAGGCAGCGACGAGAGTACCTGGGCTTTCGACGGTTATAACGTAAGTATCGCTGGCTAGGATTTTGCTTCTTTTACTTTTCAGGTGTTGTTGATCTTGAATAAAGGAAGTTGATAAAGAGTATTGAATTTAATAGAGGAGATAAATTTGTAATTGATATTTTCGGTAGAGATATTGAATGTTTCAGATATGTAATGATTTTTCTTTCATTATTGGTTGGTCAGATAATGGGTGAAAATAGCAATTACAAAATAAAGAATAACGAAGGGTGAAATGGAAAAAGGACATGATTATAATTTAAAGTGTATCACACTACTGATGCTGAGCTTTTTTGTTTATTAATCTTTAAATTCAAATTTTTTTTACATTTTATTTTTAGAATATAAAAAATATTTATTTTCACGTTTCAATGTAATATGCAAAAAGGATTGTTTTTAACATTTTGAATCTTACATAAACTAATTTACATTATATTAAAATAAATAATTGTTTAGTATTCAGAGTTTAGAAGTTAAAAAAATTATAACAATGCTTAGATATTTTTTAAAGGATATGTTGTGTTAAAAAAAGTGGTCTAACAAAAAATATATATTATTATAAATTAATAAACAAAAAATACACAGAATAATAAAATATACTTGGTAGTCAATAATAGTTTATATTATCCTACGATCTTTTGCAACTTACGGAAAATCTTAGATGTTTTGTTTTACAAAATAAATAATAAACAATTTGAACAATTTTTAAAGTTAATTGCCCTCAATGAAAAATAATACAAAAATTTATAATAATCTGTATTTCAGTGGTTTATACCTTGGTTCATTTTTAAATTATCTTATATTAAAACTCACCAAATTCTTAATCAAAATCACTCATGATAAATTATTTTTATAAGAATTCTTTTGAATCTATCGCTGTGTGAATTCGTTTCTATATTTTAAAAAAGTATTTAATTATTTTGTTTATCTAATCATGTACACACACGCATTATATTTATTTAAAAATATTTACACCGAAGTAAGCTGCAAAGATTATTTATCAACAATTCGAATACATCTCGACATCAGTAGTGAATTTTTATTCAAGTAGTATAAACTTTTATTCATTAGCGTTAAAAATAAACATTACCCTACTTTGAAGCTAATAATGCTCTGAAAAGAAACGATGCCTAATTCGTCCTTATATGCCACGTGTGAATGTTAGGTGACGAAAGTACATTGCGGCTCCAACGAGTCTTTCGGTCAAAGATTACAAGTGGGAGACGTGGTTGGCTGTTTCATTGACGTCACGGACAGAACCATCAGTAAGAGTCATAGAAAAAAAAACATCTCGTTAGAGTTTCACCAATCATACAATAAAGACAACTACAAAATTTAATTTATCTTTGTAGCATTCGTTGCGTCGATTTTCATTCCACTATCATTCTTTTTGTTTGCTCATACTTTTCTTAATCCATTGATTAATTTTGGTTTTAAAAAATCACTGTTCCTCCAAACTCAGTATACGTATGGACTACAGATTGTTGTGACTGACGACTTTAATTGTAATTGTACCATTTATAATATATTAAGTGTGGTAAAATAATTGATATACATCCTTTAATAAAATTAGGTGGAAGAGTATGAAAAATGAGGGCGCAAATCTAAAAGGTTGATTAAACATGCATCATCAGAGATTCTAAAAATGTTTAACTTCTTCTTAAATACAAATACTATTTAAAATAATAAAATTTTTGACTTCTAAACTGAAAAGTCTTGAAAAATTCTTGGTCCAATATGGCCTCTAAAAATGTAGGTGCTGAAATTGTGAAACCTTTTATTTCAAGGAGGAAAAAGTGTACTCGGGCACAGCCGAAACATTCGGCAAGCAATGGCAGGTCGGGGACGTTGTTGGCGTTTTCTTGGATCTAATTGACCGAACGATTAGTAAGAGGCAATCTTTAAGCGATAGCTTCAGCCGTCATTTTTACGCTAAATTTTTTATTAAATTAAAACGAATACTGGATATTAATAAGACTTTAAAAAGACTATACTGATAACTTTTTAACGTATAAAAAATTAGCTTAGTTCTCAATTGTTTGTAAATTAAAAAATATGCTTTCCTGAATTCTTCAATGATGTCCAGTATTTTATTTGATGTAATTCTTGATATTTTTCTATTAATATCAGAGCGCTCTTCATTCGATATTCATTGCCATTAATTACTCAAGAACAATCACATTTTTCAAAAGCTTATTTAAGTACAGAATAACTAAAGCAAATGTGTGTATATAATTAATCAAATGTAAAAAAAATTCCTTTTTTACAAGCAAAGCATTACTAATCAAAAAGTTTCTGTATGTGATCAAAATTAACTATCATGTTTTATTTTTTTACAAATAATTTTTTCTGTCATTCCATTTAGTATCATTAAAACTAATACACAAAAATTACTACTTACTATAATTACATTAACAAGAAAGCATGATTCTACTTTTTCATCTCTAATTCCTAGATTTTTCGCATACAATAATTTACTATCTAAGTTTTGTGATATTTGTTTAAATTTTTCATATCTATAAATTACACTTGAAATCATACTCACTTAAAGGGTGGATTTAAGTTGAATATTCGTGATTTAGATCATCGACTCTCACATTATGAAATAATATAATCTTATGTTAAAATAACTAAAGATAACTATTCCACTCTTTAAAAATCGATTTATCTTCATATAATACGCTTGTTCATTTTGCTTCAAGATTTTGTTACACTAATTGTTCTTTTTGCCTCATGAAATGCCTAGAAAGTCCGACTACGAACGTTTCATTACATCATTAATCTTATTCTCAGTAAGAAACTTATAAAAAAAAATATCAAGTTCCCTTGCAAAAATAACCAGTCGGTCTTTCAATCCTTTCACGTTCGAGAGCACGAAACCACCAATTTCGAGCATAAAACATATCATCGATCCCTTTCAATGATGCTTACGTTTTGTTCGCGTCTAGGCTTCTCCTTGAATGGAGAATTATTGATGGACGCGCTGGGTGGCGAGACTTCGTTCGCCGACGTGCAGGGTGAAGCTTTCGTGCCTGCATTCACACTTGGAGTGGGTCAAAAAGCTAAGCTCACCTTCGGTCAGGATGTCAATACGCTCAAGTTTTTCACCACGTGCGGTTTGCAGGAAGGCTATGAGCCGTTCTGCGTGTAAGTATTTACTGACAATTTTTGAGTTACAGTTGAAAAAGTATTTATATTATTAGTAACTAGAATTGGAAAAAAAGATTTTGCTAAAGAATTTTTTTGTACGTTCTTTTTTCTATTTACAACTGGTTACGGATAGTGGAGTACTACAGTACACACGTTTAGTTCATGATGAATATCAACCTTCTTTCTTTCCTTAGCAATATGAACCGTCCCGTTACCTACTGGTACACCAAAGACCAGCCAATCTTCGAAAACACGGACGACATGGTCGACACGCGCATCGACGTGGCCCGCATCCCCGCGGGCTCTGACACACCTCCCTGTCTCAAGATCTCGCACAACACCTTCGAGACCATGGAGAAGGCCAACTGGGAGTTCCTGCGTCTCTCGCTGCCAATCATCTGTCAGTCGACTTTCATCACCGAGAACGAGAAGTTGCGCAGGTGGCAGGAGATCAAAATGCGCCAGAATCGGTTACTGCAGGACCAGGTAGAATCTCATGCTGCACCTTCGGCTCATATGGAGCAGATCATGCGCTCCGGCTTCAGCATGAGTGATATCAAGGATTTGCAAAGACCGTACCAGGAAGATGCAGCAGAGATCGATGAAATGATGCGTGAGTCACCCCTGCCGATGCAGCGCCGCGGTGGACCATCGAGACCGCCGAGACGTGGCTCGATTTCGGGATCGCGAAATCTTGACAATGCGCACAGTGATGGCGAGATGAATGGATACGGGGATATGAACGGCGATGCTAAAGATGATAAGAAGAAACGAGGCAGATCTCCTTTCCGGTGAGTATATTGTCGTTATGGTGATACTTGTATTTTTAAGTTATAGGTGTACGTAGAATAGAAATAGACGTAATGGTGTTTGCGACAAGTTTGTCGAATGGAAAATCTACTTAGTTTAAGTTTTAGTACTTATTTCAAACTTTCGATTGATTAAAAAAGAGGTCGTAGTTGGGATAATTATTAATAGTGACAAACTTGTTCGACTTTGATGTAATAGATATAGTGTATCCAATTTTTTTAACGCTTATGATTTTGCTTATTATTAATATGAAAGGTAACCCTAAAACTTTTTCGTTTCTCTCAGCCAACGTAGCAAAGAAATGGAAGACGTCATCACTGAGTAAGTGGAAGCCGCACCCCCTCGTATTTGTACGGTGTATTTTTACTCGTTCTCGTCTCACCAAGACCCACTATTATTATTCTTTATTGTTTTTTTTTTATAGTTCACTGTCGCACCAGCAATCATTAAAGGTTGCTTTAGACAAAGTTGACCATATGTTTTATTTGCGATTTATATTATGTTTCTTATATGTTTACATGTTTAGCAGTAGATAAACGTCATTATTCATCGAAAATCCCCGAGTACTACTTTAATTTTCCAAGAGGCATTCATAAGAAATACATTATACGGCATTAATTGAGTTGTTGTGAAAATTTATGATAGCTTATTGATTCGATATTTTATTTATTAGGAGATCTTAGAGTAAAAAAAAACAAAATATTTTTTAGCTTCGCTTTTATAGGCACAATTTGCACTCTTTTATGTATCAATTATTACTTCACATTACTATTATTTGGCTTTTATAGAAGAATATTTAATACATTTGCATTTCTTCAATATTGCACAATATTTGTACTCTTCATCATCTTAACAACTTATTTTGTATAATTTATAAGAGATAAGAAATCGAATCAATCATCTATCATCAAGCTATGTCATATATGACCTGTCGAAGGTTTAAGTCGATGATAAACATCGTCTGGGATTTTTTGTAAAAATAATAAGTCAGATACATTACACGGCATTTTTGCAATTCTAGATTCTTTTCGCGCAAAGTCAAGTCACCCGACGCCAAGGCAAAAACTCCAGAACCCCTGGCACATGGCGAATCTGAAAGAGTCGCGAGGCCGGCTCCCGTCAGTAAGGCAGTTGGTAGATCAGCTACAGTTCGTGTTTCTACTGTAAGTAGCACGGTTATTTTACTCTTTTTTGCAAATGCGCTTTTAATTTAATAGCTAAATTTTCAAGAATAAAAAAAATGTTAATTAAGCCCAGGCTTTCTTTTTTGATAACTGTTTTACTATTGCAGTTTGAGTATAATAGAACTATTTTAATTCTAGACCGATCTAAAAGTCGTCCCACCTCAAATACCAGAGCGATCTGGACCAAAGGCCATGTCGGTCCTAGCCGGATCTGGAGTCGAGTCCATTGGCAACGAGATCTTCGACGCCGAGTGTTTAAAACTGATGAACGAGTACTTCTACGGCGTGCGCATTTTTCCAGGTCAAGATCCTACTCACGTTTACGTTGGTTGGGTGACATCGCAATACCACCTGCACACCAAGGACTTTAATCTCTCAAAAGTTCGCAAAGCTTCGGTCGTCATTGTTGATGACTACGATCGCCCCGTAGAACAGTAAGTTTTAATGTCATTAATATTCAAATATTGGCTTTCATTATCAAAACTATTAAACAGAAGCCGGACATGAATAAAATATTAGCAAATCACACATCTCTATTCTTTACTTTCAGGGTCGATCGTCAGAGTTGTTACATGGTGCGTGCCGATGAGCTGTACAATGAGGTAACTCAGGACGCATCCGGCAAAGGCGCATCCCAGGGTATGTTTGTGGGCTGCTTCGTCGACACGGCAACGGGCTGGGTATCCTTCACATGCGAAGGCAAGGAGACCAGTCACAAATTTAAGATGGAGCCTGATACCAAGCTCTTTCCCGCTATCTTCGTCGAGGCCACGAGCAAGGAAATTCTGCAGATCGAGCTCGGTCGCACATCTACAACCCTGCCGCTTTCTGCTGCGGTACTCCAGAGTTCTGAGCGTCACGTTATACCACAGTTTCCACCGAGGTTAAAAGTCCAGTGTCTCAAGCCACATCAGTGGGCCAGAGTGCCCAATCAGTCGCTCCAGGTACACGCACTCAAGCTGTCGGATATCAGGGGTTGGTCCATGCTGTGTGAAGATGCAGTCTCAATGCTGGCGTTACATATACCTGAGGAGGATAGATGTATAGATATTCTCGAGCTTATCGAGATGGACAAGCTTCTCAGGTTGGTTTCCTTGTTTGTGCTTACCTTGTTAGTAGCGTTTTTGATATTGTAAAAATAGTCCTAGTTATTATGAAGGTTTTCACTTAATGAAATCACTTTACAAAATTGTTTATTAGACAAATACGAAATAATGAATTCGTATGAGGGGATACAATTTTTCATATTATTTTACAGTTTCCATTCCCACACGTTAACGTTATATGCTGCGCTGTGCTACCAGTCCAACTACAGAGCCGCTCATGCCCTTTGCCTCCATGTCGATCAGAAACAGCTCCTGTATGCTATTCGGGCAGAATACATGTCGGGTCCTCTACGTCAAGGATTTTATGATTTACTTATAGCTCTTCATCTTGAGTCTCATGCTACGACAATGGAAGTTTGCAAAAATGAATATATCATTCCACTAGGTAATTCGTTAATTTGCAGCGGAGACAAACTATATTCTATCTATTTATTCTATCATAATATAATGCATTTATTTATTTACTTATTTGTCAGCTGTGTCTTCGAAACAATTACTAAAATATTTCATCGATGTTTTAATAATTAGTTTTTTCTTTCATTGCATATCGTTTTGAAATATTTTAGTATGTTTTCTAGATACTTAAATATAACATCTACTCGGCACTTTACTTTCTTTATTTGCATCAATTAATAAATCTTATCTTATTACAGAATCTTCTCTACGCATGTAAAACTACCTCTTGCCTTTGAAATATTCTGCATGATATAATTAAATGATTATTTTCACGGAATAATTTTGCTTTTTGTACGTAAAGGCTACCTAATGCTCGATAAATTTTGCATGGCAGATTTTATTTATAAAAGCAATATTTTATCACACTTTTTAGAAAATTCAACATTTTTTAAAAATAATTAATTCACTTTCACTTTTTTTATTATTTTTGTATCAAAATAGACTTAAAAGTTTCGATAAATATTAAAGTAGTTGAAGAAAATTATAAAAACATATTTTTTATATACTTAATGTCAAAAATTTCTTCACAAACGAAAACAAACTCAACGTCTTTTTTTTTTAATTGCAGCGTCCCAAATTTCTAATTCTTTTGCACATGTTTGCAACTATTTTTGAAGATTTAAACTTTCTTCTTTCTCTTACGATCATGTATTCGATAGCCTTTATGTTATTCCCTATTCTATATTTTTGTACTTAGGTCAAGAGTTAAAAGACTTGTACGAGGATGAAGAGATGCGTCACAGTTTAAGGTATCTCGAAACTGAGTCTGTAAGACCGCAAATGAAAATGACCGATATCAGGTAAGCTAATTTTTCCCAAAGTAGAGCAGAACCCTTTCACTAATCAGTCGCCATCAAGGATCATTCCTTCTAGCGAGACCCAGAGCATCGAGAACATCCGTAACCTGTACAGTCCATTCTTCCCATTGAGCATCGTCAGGGATTACGTCATGATGGCACTGAATGAGGCCGTGGAAGTTAACCAGGTGCATAACAGAGATCCTATTGGAGGTAGCAATGAAAATTTGTTCTTGTAAGTAATGGTGTTTATAAGAATTGCGTGTTAAAGATTAATTAAAGAATTAATTTTGAATATTTTTAACTTGAATTTTTTACTTTATAGACCACTTATAAAGCTTGTGGATAGGCTATTTTTGGTCGGCATGCTTCGTAACGAAGACATCAAAAAATTGCTGATTATGATTCATCCAGAAACGTGGGATCCGACGTTCGATAAAGGTAAAATAAATAAATTTAACAATACTGCATTCATTTTAAATTTCCAGATTCAGATAAGTGAATTGTAATATTTGTGTATTGCAGAGGGTAAAGATGAACACAGAAAGGGTCTAATGCACATGAAAATGGCCGAAGGAGCTAAGCTACAGATGTGTTACCTATTACACCATCTTAACGACGTTCAACTGCGTCATCGGGTTGAGTCCATCATCTCTTTCAGCCATGACTTTGTGGGCGATTTGCAGGCCGATCAATTACGACGTTACATCGAAATCAAACAATCGGATTTGCCATCGGCTATTGCTGCCAAGAAGACTCGAGAATTCAGATGTCCACCACGCGAACAAATGAATGCCATACTCAGCTTCAAAAACATGGAAGAGGAGGATCCAGACAACATTCCTTGTGGAGAAGATCTGATTGTTAAAATGAACGAATTCCACAACAACCTTATGTCCTACGTGAGTTTACATGCACTGCAAGAGGCCGAAGGTGCTGCCAGTGAAGGTGAAGGTGACGCTGAAAAACCAGGAACGATAAGAAAGCTTCTGAATTTCATTAAGAATGTAAAAGAACTTGAGGAAGAGCCCAAACCTGAGCCTGAACCTGAGAGGAAAACTCCTGAAGGTATGACAAATATACATTTCAGTAATTATTAAGTATAATCATCATTGTATTTTGATATAATCATGATTTGAAAATTTCTTTTTAATATTTTCAGAAATATTCAGAAAAGTTTTAATCGCAACCATAGTCAGTTGGGCTGAAGAGTCGCAAATAGAAACACCAAAGCTGGTACGCGAAATGTTTAGTCTTTTGGTACGTCAGTATGATACGGTTGGAGAGCTTATCAGAGCTCTGGAAAAAACTTACGTCACGAATACTAAGACAAAACAGGATGTCGCGGAAATGTGGATAGGACTGAGTCAGATTCGTGCCTTACTGCCTGTGCAAATGTCTCAAGAGGAAGAGGAGCTGGTTCGCGAACGTCTGTGGAAGCTTGTAAACAACCATACTTTCTTCCAGCATCCGGATCTTATTCGCGTTCTACGTATCCACGAGAACGTAATGGCCATTATGATTAATACGCTGGGCAGAAGAGCTCAGGCTCAGTCAGATGCGCAAGCTCAGGCGCAGGCAGTCGAGGGTAGCGAAGCACCGGCTAAGGAAAAAGACACATCCCACGAAATGGTGGTAGCCTGCTGTCGGTTTCTCTGCTATTTTTGCCGCACGTCTAGACAAAATCAGAAGGCCATGTTCGATCACTTTGATTTTCTTCTGGAGAACAGTAACATTTTACTCTCCAGGCCATCATTACGAGGCTCTACCCCACTAGATGTTGCTTACTCGTCGTTGATGGAAAACACCGAACTTGCGTTGGCACTTAGAGAACACTACTTGGAGAAAATTGCTGTTTATTTATCGCGTTGTGGTCTGCAGTCGAATTCTGAACTGGTTGAAAAGGGTTACCCCGATCTTGGATGGGATCCAGTCGAAGGAGAACGTTACCTAGATTTCTTACGTTTCTGCGTTTGGGTGAATGGTATGCTTACATATTATATATACATCACAGTATCGAAATTAATACGAGTTTTTCACGATTGTAATAATGTAATTTGCAGGTGAAAGTGTCGAGGAGAACGCTAATTTGGTCATCAGGCTGCTGATTCGTCGACCAGAATGTCTTGGACCAGCATTGAGAGGAGAAGGAGAAGGCCTGCTTAGAGCTATCATCGATGCCAACAAAATGTCTGAAAGAATCGCTGATAGACGAAAAGTAAGTTAGTTTTCATAAGACCGCGGTCTTACACTTGTTGAAAACTGATTCAATTTATGAAGGTTTAAAAAACATCGTGAGTACGTGCATCCAAATGAGTTTCGATTGGTTTTGAATTTAGAAAATAAGTTTTTCTAGTTCTATAGAAAAGTTTTTTCAATAGAAATTAACGGAATCTTACAGTTTGCAGTTAATTACTTCGTTATTAAAAGAATGCTGAACACGTGAAATTGATGTCACCATAACTTCAAAACAACTAATGTTTCATGTAAAAATTTACCATTTTTCTACTAGTTTTCAAATCTTTTTTAAGCATGTGTACATAAACATCTTTTATGGTACCTTTTTTCATTCAATAATACCATCAATATTTACCATAAAATAAAAATAATAATAACAGATTAATACACGATTCTTTTAGTCCACTTTGAAATTAATTTTAAAAATTGTCTCTCACAAAGACATAATTTTCCATTGTGTTTTGATTCCAATAATATTCGTACTACAACACCGTTCCACGCATGGGTTTTCTGGACACTTTTCATTAATAAATTATAAACTTAGCACTTTAAACAGTTGAACGATGAAGGTAATGGCAACGGCATTGCGGCATTTGAGCATCCACTTCCGGAATCTGACGACGATGAAGATTACATAGATACCGGTGCTGCAATTCTCAATTTCTATTGTACTCTTGTTGACTTGCTAGGACGTTGTGCTCCTGATTCTTCAGTCATTGAACAAGGTTAATTTCAAAATAATAAATTCATTATCTAAAATTATATAAATTATTTACGAACTAAGTAAAATTATTATTTTACTTAATATTGCAGGAAAAAATGAATCACTGCGTGCGAGAGCCATTTTAAGATCTTTAGTACCTTTAGATGACTTACAAGGTGTCTTGTCACTTCGATTCACTTTGCTCAATCCAGCTGCAGGTGAACCAAGACCAAAGAGTGACACACCATCTGGTCTTATTCCTAGTCATAAACAAAGTATTGTACTTTTCTTGGAACGTGTTTATGGCATTGAAACACAGGAATTGTTCTTCAAATTATTGGAAGAAGCCTTCTTGCCAGATCTTAGGGCGGCGACTATGTTAGATAGAGTAAGAAATTATAATGTAAACATCATAATTTTAAATAAATTTCAGAGAAATTCATATCTATAAATATTTTTCAGAATGACGGTTACGAATCCGATATGGCATTGGCAATGAATCGTTACATTGGTGTCAGCATTTTGCCTCTACTTATTAAGCACTCTAAATTCTATAGCGAAGCAGATAACTACGCAAGTTTGTTAGATGCAACATTACATACCGTTTATAGGCTCAGCAAAAATCGAATGCTCACTAAAGGTCAACGAGAAGCAGTGTCCGATTTCCTAGTTGCCTTGACTAGGTAATACTACTTTAAGAATCCTATATTTTTAATTTACAAAATTGTACTATTTTTTTTACAAACTTAACTGACGCCTTTTATTTTCTTAATGAAGTCAAATGCAACCGAGTATGTTACTGAAGCTTCTTCGAAAGTTGACTGTTGATGTCTCCAAATTATCTGAATATACAACTGTTGCTTTAAGGGTATTTATACATAAATAAACATTTTATTTTGTATTTATGTATTTTAATAATAACATAATTGCATAATTTTCCAAACAGCTTCTGACCCTCCATTACGACCGTTGTGGAAAATATTATGGCTCGACTAGCAGTCAAAGTCTTTACGGTGCATCCAGTGATGAAGAAAAACGTTTAACGATGGTTCTATTTAGTAATATTTTCGATTCTTTATCAAAAATGGATTACGACCCTGAACTGTTTGGCAAAGCGCTTCCTTGTTTGACTGCCATTGGTTGTGCACTACCACCAGATTATTCATTGTCGAAAAATTATGATGATGAATGGTACGGCAGCAAGTCTGCCTCCACGCAGTCGCCTGATGGACCATACAATCCACAGCCAATTAATACTTCTAAGTAAGCTATTTATTATTTAATTTTAATTATCAATATCAAAATTACAGAAAGCTTACGTATTATGTATAATTATGTAATATTTATAGTGAATCAATTCTTAGTTTTATATTGTTGGTTTAATTTTTAGTGTTGTGCTTAATAACGATTTGAATCAAATAGTTCAGAAGTTTTCTGAACATTACCACGATGCTTGGGCAAGTCGAAAATTAGAAAATGGCTGGACATTTGGAGAACAATGGTCTGATGTGAATAAAACTCATCCACGACTGAAGCCGTACAGCATGTTGAATGATTACGAAAGGGAACGATACAAAGAACCTGTAAGAGAAAGTTTGAAGGCTCTACTTGCTATTGGATGGACAGTTGAACACGCGGAAGTTGATGTTACTACGTCAAGTCGAAATTCTTTGAGAAGGTCTTCCAAGAGTGGGGTATGAACTTTGATAATAATTGTATAATATTTGAAATTTTTGTTACTATTTATACTAAATATCAAAATTTTTCAGGGTGATTCTTCTAATCCATTTAATTACAATCCCCATCCAGTTGACATGACGAATTTAACATTAAGAAGAGAAATGCAGAATATGGCAGAGCGTTTAGCTGATAATGCTCATGATATTTGGGCTAAAAAGAAGAAAGAAGAACTATTAACAGTCGGTGAGTATAGCATATTTATGTATGATTATATTATTTGTTAAAATAATTCGATATTAATATATGATTACTTTACATCAAACAGGAGGAGGTATTCATCCACAGCTTGTACCCTACGATCTTTTGACAGACAAGGAAAAGAGAAAAGACCGAGAAAGGTCTCAAGAATTCTTGAAGTACCTTCAGTACCAAGGGTACAAATTACATAAACCAAATCGCGGTGGCGGAGAAACTGAAGTTGCTGGAGCCGGTGCAGCAGTTGAGCTTCGTTTTGCTTATTCCCTTTTAGAAAAACTGATAGCTTACCTTGACAAAGCTACCATCAACATGAAACTTTTAAGACCGTCCGACACATTCAGTCGAAGAAACAGTTTCAAAACTTCGACCAGAGACATTAAGTTCTTTAGTAAGGTGGTATTACCTCTCATGGAAAAGTATTTCAGTACCCATCGAAACTACTTTATTGCTGTGGCAACCGCAACCAATAATGTTGGAGCTGCTTCATTAAAAGAGAAAGAGATGGTAGCTGCATTATTCTGCAAATTAGCAAGTTTGTTACGCTCAAGAATGGCGGCGTTTGGTGCTGACGTTAGAATAACAGTGCGATGCTTGCAAGTCTTAGTCAAGGGTATCGACGCTAAATCACTGGTGAAAAATTGTCCCGAGTTTATTAGAACATCGATGTTAACATTTTTCAACAATACAGCAGATGATCTTGGGCATACCATTCTTAATCTTCAAGAAGGAAAATATAGCCATCTTAGAGGAACTCATCTAAAGACTTCTACTTCACTAGCATATATCAATAGCGTAGTCCTGCCAGTTTTAACGGCTATGTTTGATCATTTAGCTGCTTGTGAATATGGAAGTGATCTTCTATGTAAGTTAATTACTTATTACGTATAATTACGTATAATTATATATTATTATATAAATATTAGTATTTGCTATAAATTATTACCGATTAATAATTTGTCAAAATATATTTACTTATTACAGTGGATGAAATTCAAGTCGCCGCCTATAAGATGTTAGCATCTTTGTATACGCTGGGCGTAGACTCGACGCTAACTCACGAGCGCAAGTACCTTAAGACTGAGATCGAGCGCAACAAGCCTAACCTCGGCTCGTGCCTCGGTGCATTTTCCAGCTGCTTCCCAGTGGCTTTCCTTGAGCCCCACCTCAATAAGCACAATCCCTTCTCCCTATTAAATCGCATCGCTGATCACTCGCTTGAGGCCCAAGATATTATGACACGTATGGAGTCAAGCATGCCGACTCTAGAAGCAGTTCTCGGCGAAGTTGATCAATTTGTCGAATCTGAGAAAACTTATGCAGATGCTCCTTACATCGTTGACGTTATCTTGCCTCTTCTGTGTGCGTATCTGCCATTCTGGTGGGCTCAGGGACCAGATAACGTTAACCCTACCGAAGGTAATTTATAACGAATCATCATGGATGTAATTTTATCTGAGAATTTCATTTCATCTAATATTTATTAAATGTTTAGGTGCGTACATCAGTATGGTAACGAGTGATCACATGAATCAACTGTTAAAGAATGTCTTAAAACTGATCAAAAAGAACATCGGTAACGACAATGCTGCTTGGATGACAAGAATTGCCGCATACACCCAACAGATCATCATCAACTCATCGGAAGAGTTGCTGAAAGATCCGTTCCTGCCGCTGGCTGAACGAGTGCGCAAACGAACTGACAATATGTTCCACAAGGAAGAATCCATGCGCGGATTCATCAAGTCATCAACCGATGACACCTCACAGGTTGAGGCTCAAATACAAGAAGACTGGCAACTACTTGTTCGCGATATCTATTCATTCTATCCTTTGCTCATTAAGTACGTTGATCTTCAAAGAAATCACTGGTTGAGAAACAATATTTCTGAAGCAGAAGATCTCTACAATCATGTCGCGGCAATCTTTAACATATGGTCCAAATCTCAGTACTTCCTGAAAGAAGAGCAGAACTTCATTTCTGCTAATGAAATCGATAACATGACGCTAATCATGCCTACAGCCACGAGAAGGCCTGCAGCCATTAGTGAAGGTGCGGCACCTGCTGGTGGAGGAAAGGTAAGCCGGATATTACGTTATACTGTTATGATAACCCACGTATTCACTTGAATAGAAATGTAAAAGGGGAAAACGATACGAAATAGTACACCAGAACAAGATATAATACAATAATTTTCTTGGATATTTAATCAATTTTTTTACTGTTATTTTACTACCATTTATTAATATCCGAAAAAATGAGTCTCATGTTACTCAGATGCACCGTTTTGTAATTTTTTATTCCTTTAGAAATAAATAAGTTGCATATTAAAACAAATCAAGATTACTTAAAATCACAGTAAAATTTAATTATACATTATATAATATTTGTTAAACAGAAAAAGAAAAAACACAGAGACAAAAAGCGAGACAAGGATAAAGAGGTGCAAGCATCGTTAATGGTTGCTTGCTTAAAACGCTTGCTTCCAGTCGGTCTAAACTTATTCGCAGGACGTGAACAAGAATTGGTACAGCATTGCAAAGATCGTTTCCTCAAGAAAATGCCAGAACAAGAAATTGCTGAATTCGCTAAAACACAATTGACATTGCCAGATAAACTCGATCCGGCAGACGAAATGTCATGGCAGCATTATCTTTACTCGAAATTAGGTCAACAAAAAGAAATTGTAGAACCAACAAAGGCACCACAAGTGGATGAGGTCGTTGCAAGAATTACAGACATGGCGAAAGTACTTTATGGCCTTCACATGGTGAGTCACATGGTGTTTTAGATATTTAAAAGATTCAATATAATTTATATATTTTAGTGAGTTGAATGCATTACAAACTCAAAGAATAAAAAGTACGATACTTTATATACTTTATACTTTTGGTTTTAATATAATACGGAAATATTTTTTATTATGTATTTTAAATTTTCATATCAAAAGCTTTCTTACACTTACATTATTATCAATTTTATAGAAAAAATTATTCAATATTAGTGCTAGGTAAAAAACATTATTAACTACAAAATATATTATTTCATTTTTTGCACAAAGTAGATATCGATGAAACATCTTTTCTTTTATAATTTGCTCAAAAGAAACGTATCTTATTACATTACTTATTTTAGTCATACTTATACTTTATTGCTTTATTATTCTTTCACCCCGAGTAGATAGACCATCCGCAACAGCAAAGCAAGAGTAGCTATCGCTCGGTGGTATCTATCCAGCGGAAGCGAGCTGTCATTGCTTGCTTCCGTCAAACTTCCCTACATTCCTTGCCCAGGTATCTTACTTTTTTTGTTTTGTTTGCACCTTATGATGTGATGTTTTTTATTTTGTTTGCATTATTAATCATAATTTTTTCAGTTTGTATTAACTATTTTTTTCCACTTACACAATTATAATTTTCTCAATTTTTTAGAAAAAATTTATTTTAATATTTATTTATTATTATATTTTTTATTTATTATAATTTATGCAAAAACAGTTTAAAAGAAAAATAAATATTCGGTTATTTTAAATCAGACAAATTCTTGCGTGATCGCTTTAGCTTTGAATGAAGATAATCTGCCAAGTTGTGTTAGTGGTTGCGATCTTGCGTGAGGTTTTTTCAATGTAATGCTTGATATAATAACTTCGACATTCCAAATTTTATAAAATAATCATTTTTTTATTATTAATTTTTTCTTAATTTGGTTGTCAATATTTTCTTTGATAAGATTACATATGGATGATAAAAATAGCGCTTACAAAAAATAACGTTATAATGAACTGCTACGTTAAAGCAATAAATCCTGCTAATAAATCTAACTTTTTTACTAACAACTTTTTGTGTGTATATAAATTAAAAGGCAACAAAACCTCCTCCATCTCGCGGTGGATGGAATCGTGTGCTGTGCGCTGCTAGAAAACGAGCAGCTATTGCATGCCTTCGTAGTGAACCTCTCTACAAACTTAGGAGGTAATGGTGATTATAATTAATTTTTTAATATGTTTAAACGAATTATAAAATTTTAATTATATTCAATTTTATTGATATTGTGAATCTAGAAAAATACATTAAAAGTGAACAAAATGTAGATAAATGTTAAATGAGATTTATGATTTTGCTTATAATAGAAATAATAATTTTCGTAATATACAGTAAGGAGAAATAATATAAATAACATATAAATATCTTATTAAGTATTAATCAATTGCCAATTATGTTAACAAACTAAATTTTCAGCTTTTATGCATAGTAATTCAGTAGAATTTAGCCTTAACTTCGAATATTATTACACTTTGGTATTCTTTTTTGTTTAAGGATTGATAAAATTAATGAAATTTAATTCTATTTATCGACAGGCATCGGGCAATCAATATTTTTGCAAGAACGTACTACGAATTATGGTTGCAAGATGAGAATGTAGGACAAGAAATAATGATTGAAGACTTGACGGTGAGATTAGTTGTCAAAATTGAACTTCTATCCTCTCTTTTCTGTATACTTTTGTAATAAATAAATTAACTGGTATCACTTATTACAGCAAACATTCGAAGATGCTGAGTCAAAGAAGATGGACAAAGTGGAGGACGAAGGTAAACCAGATCCATTGACCCAATTGGTAACGACGTTCTGCCGAGGTGCAATGACTGAGCGTTCGGGAGCTCTCCAAGAAGATCCGCTTTACATGAGCTATGCCCAGATTATATCAAAGTCCTGCGGAGAAGAGGAAGAAGAGGGCGAAGAAGAGGGAGGCGGCGAAGGAGAGGAGGAGGGTGGTGCTTCTATTCATGTAAGTTTCTTTTAATTAAAGTTTTATGAATTTTATATTTGTGATTTAACAAGAACTTTTTAACAAAAAATTAACAGAAGTTGGTATTGAGAAGAAAGTACTAATTATTATGAAAAAACTTAATATGTACTGAATGTGTATTATACATTTTTTTTAACTGAGCATAACAAAGTATAATAATATGATTTTCGAAAAGCATTGAACTATTTTTTAGTATTAATATTTTTTTAGTATTTTTTATATTTTATGATGTTTTATACAACGTTGTTATTTGTTTAAATTGTGATTCTAATTTTTATTATTAAAAACTTGAAAATCACTTATTTTAAATATGATTATAAAAAAACTCAAGTACATAAAAATTATCATTTATTTCACGAAGAAATTAATACTCTACCCGTTATGATGGATAAACATTTTATCTATTTCAATAGCATACTTTGAATCCATCTCATAGGCTAGCTATGGTGAGCAAACCAGCAAAACTTACAGTTTAAAGTTCATGCATCTTGTTATATTGCTGACACATTCTCGAGTTATTTGTAGTTATGATGTAGGTGTATTAATAAGCTATTTAAATCTACAATAATGTAAAATATATCACAAATCTTAGGTGCATTGTTTCAAACTTTCAGTAAACTTTCATATTGTACTTGTTTATTTTTGAAAATTCATTATTGACAATAAAAACATTGCATGCAAACATTGATTAATAAATTAAGTAAAAATGTTATGTAAATTATTTAAACAGTTTATATATTTAATATTTTTCTCATTCATTTTAATAAATCTTTACAAATATTATTAATGATATGGTTAAAATCTGAAATTACTTTCGAATTCATCTTTAAGCAATGTATTGCGAAGTAATATATAAAGATTTTTTAAATTGCATTGTTCAAAGTCTTTGCGTTTAAATCAATTTTCAGTTTGCCTTCTCTTTTAGTTACTGTTTTACTTTTTAATCTGTTATTTAATCTTAATGGTCTGACTCCTTCTTTATTTTCGTAAATATATTAAGAGTTAAAAACATTGTTCTTTTTTCAAATTGCATGATTCTAAAAATTTACGATTAGAATTATAAACACTAATAAAATTTAAATTCAAGATAATTGAATTGATTGATAGGTGAGCAAACATAAACTTAGAATAATTAGTTTATAAGGCAAATGTGATGAATTTTCAAAACTTAAATCACATAGAGCTGAGAAATATTAGCTAGATTTATGTATTTTTTTAGGCAATGTATTAGCCAGATTTAAAGCTTTATTCAATATGTTACAACATTTTAATATGAATATTAAATATTTACTTTTTCAATTTTTGCCTACTAACGCAGAAACCAATGCAAAAACTTATGGTAAGCAAATAATGTTCACAAAATATATACACTAAATGTATTTTGTGTTTGCCTTTTTTAAGTTAAATATTGTAATTATATTTATTTGGTATGTATATTTATTTTTGGTTTCTGTAAATCTATTAGATTTAAAAAAAATAATAAATTAAAATTATTTCACATTTTTATGTACTTATTTTTTTTTTTTTAGAGCACTTTTTAAAACATTTTAAATTAATATATACATGTTGCACATATTTAATGTAGAAAACTTTTTTTTATGTTTAGTATATAAATATCGTTCTAGTAATTAATAATAATTTAGAGTGCTTGAAAAAGCAACTTCTAATCACTTTTTTCAAACATTCGAAATTTTAATAATAATCATCGATAAAAAGAAAAAATCCTTCGCAATGTTTGTCTGGATTAATAAGTAGTCAACATATTCTACTTAAGCTACAAATTTAATAAAAAAAATTTTTTTCCCATTAGAAGGTCATTTGAAATTATGTTTAGTAAAATATTGATTATCAAAAAGAATATTATAGAACACATCTATTCCGACACACTCAATAAAAGTAAAAAATACTAACAAAACATTTTTACCTGCAAATTGCAGGAGCAAGAAATAGAAAAACAAAAGCTCTTGTTCAATCAAGCCCGACTAGCAGACCGCGGCGTCGCCGAGATGGTACTTCTTCACATATCAGCTTGCAAGGGCATCCCCAGCGAGATGGTAATGAAGACGCTGCAACTTGGTATCTCGATCCTACGTGGTGGTAACATCGACATCCAAAAAGGCATGTTGAATCATCTCAAGGAGAAGAAGGACGTCGGATTCTTCACGTCGATAGCTGGTTTGATGAATAGCTGTAGTGTACTGGATCTGGATGCTTTCGAGCGTAACACTAAGGCTGAGGGACTGGGAGTCGGCTCGGATGGCGCAGCAGGAGAGAAGAATATGCACGATGCCGAATTCACTTGTGCGCTCTTCCGGTTTATCCAACTGACTTGCGAGGGTCACAATTTGGGTAAGTATCTCATAATATCTGATTTTTTGGGTTGGATTCAGATACAGCGTGATTTTTCAACTTACACTCTTTCTAACTTGTACAGATTGGCAAAACTACTTGAGAACTCAGGCGGGTAATACGACAACAGTTAACGTGGTCATCTGTACCGTCGATTACTTGCTACGTCTGCAAGAATCCATCATGGACTTTTACTGGCACTACTCGAGTAAGGAGCTGATCGATCCAGCGGGTAAAGCCAACTTCTTTAAGGCCATCGGTGTGGCAAGTCAGGTATTCAACACCCTGACTGAAGTCATTCAAGGTCCCTGCGCTCAAAATCAGCAGGCGTTGGCTCACTCAAGATTGTGGGACGCTGTCGGTGGTTTTCTCTTCCTGTTTTCGCATATGCAGGATAAATTATCCAAACACTCGTGTCAGGTCGATCTGTTGAAGGAACTGCTGAATTTACAGAAGGACATGATCACGATGATGTTGTCTATGCTTGAAGGTTCGTATAACTCATAAAGTTCTTTTACCAGAACTTTTGATGATATTAGATATTTTAACATTTCTAATATTAAGGATTTCTTATTCTAATAAATTCGAAACAAATTTTAGGAAACGTTGTTAATGGAACAATTGGAAAACAGATGGTGGATACTTTGGTTGAATCCGCAGGCAACGTGGAGCTAATCCTGAAATACTTTGACATGTTCTTGAAACTCAAGAGTTTAGTATCATCTGCCTTTGCGGACGCTGATGATGGCTGGGTCTACCCGAAAGATTTCAAAGAAAAAATGGAGCAGACCAAGAGTTACAGCGAGTAAGTACAAATCCCCATTGAGGATAATCTTCTCAATCAATACCTAATCCATGCATAAATTTACGAAAACAAATCATCAAACAATCCATACTTATCCAGAGAGGAAATGGAGTTCCTGCTTGCCTGCTGCGAAACGAATCACGACGGCAAGATCAACTACATCGCCTTCATGGATCGCTTCCACGAGCCCGCCAAGGAGATCGGCTTCAGTCTTGCCGTTCTACTTACAAATCTGTCCGAGCACATGCCGTACGAGCCTCGACTGGCACGGTTCCTTGAAACCGCCGGCTCTGTGCTTAACTACTTCGAGCAGTTCCTCGGCAGAATAGAGATCCTTGGCAGCAACAAGCGCATCGAACGTGTTTACTTCGAGATCAAGGAGTCCAACATTGAGCAATGGGAGAAGCCACAGGTAAAGTAGCATTATTAATATTGGAAATGTATCACTGAAATTTTTGAATCAAATTTTCAGTGGTATTAAAAATAGCAAATTAAATATATATAATCTTTGTTACTGAATAAAATTTGAACAATATTCTTTTAATGGTTTTCATGTTACCACTAGATCAAAGAATCGAAGCGCACATACTTCTACAACACAGTGGTGGACTCGGACGAGAAGGAGAAACTCGAGACATTTATCAACTTCTGCGAGGATGCGATCTTTGAAATGCAGCACGCGAGCGCTCTGATGTCTTCTGAAGAGAGCAGCGGTGGCGGCAAAGCCAAGGAATCCTCGTACACCTACATGACGGACGAAGACGAGGAGCGCAAGGATCCCATTAGGCGTAAGATTCAGGCCTTCAAGGATGGTATCTACTTCTTCTTCGCCATGTTCTCGCCGGCGAACATTAAGAACAAGATAGCCGAGATGCAGCAGATGTCCGTGCCCGAGCTAATGGTTGGCTTTGTCAAGATGATATTCTATGCCTTCTACTACTCGGGCTTCGGAGTTAGCTGTGTTATCGGCTACTTCATGAGGCTGCTGCTCAGTCTCATGAGAGGACCGAATATCGAGGAGCCGGTGCCCGAAGTCAAGGAGGACGATATAAGGACGTCCAGGCATTTACCAGCACTGCCGCCAACGCCGGATGAGTCTAACTTACAGGTAAGTTGAAGTTAAAATCTTAACTTCTAAGAGTTTTTTAAGGTTGTCGAAAATATGTCATTTAGTTTTTACCTTCTTGAAGAAGATATTTATTTAAATTAAGAACTAAATTCCAAATAAGAATCTGATGTTTATGTTTAAATTACATAAATTCCTTATTTACGTTATAGGTACAAGCATTTGGTATGGACATAACAAAGGAAGAAGGCCAAATAAAATTAGCTCCGCACGAGTCTATAGCGTCGACGCCTCAATCAAGTATGGAAGAAACCGGAGAAAGTACACCTGACGAAGGAACTGGTGAAGACGGTACAAAGGCTGCGGAAGCTACCGGTGGCGAATCCGAATTGCCGGTATCGTTGGCGGATTTGTTGGGGTGAGTAATACTTTTGATTCTATTTCTTATGAAATAATACGTAATTAGATCAGAAAATAAAATATAGTAATCAGAAAAATATAATACGTCAATAAATAATCAGTATAAATAAATAATATGTATCAATGCTTACTGTTAATCTTGATTGAAGCTTGATATTTTCTTCTCTTTATCTAGTAATGAAACCGATACTGAACTGCTTTGTGATGAAAACTTAGCAACGGAGTGAGTACTTCAAACGCGTCTTCGTGTGACATTTATGCACTTAATGTCAATATGGTTTATTTCAAAAATTTTTTGACTTTCGTGCATTTAAGTATTCTCCATCGCATCAAAAATTTTCATAATAAATTCGCAATTATTTTTTATCTTTAATATTTTGAAACATAAAATACATTGATTATTTAAATTTTAATTTCAAAAATGATTATTTATACAATACTTTGATCGTCGACACTTTTGAATAAAAACGTTTGAAAGTTTTAGGGAAACATGGTGGTTGTTTCTTGTTTTCAACGTATAGTACTTATAGTGTTAGTACGTCAATCGCTTTAATTCGATGGTAGCTCAGGCAACGGTTTTCTTTTTTATAAAAAGTTTTTATTTGCCTTATTGTTAGCAAGAAACTACTATAAATATATATTTGAAAGTTAATTGTTACTTATTATTTTTTAAGCTCAATGACTATAAGAACCTAATTTGTTTGATTTTAAACAGATGTTATATACACAAGCATATCCCAAGCACATATCATGTCTTGTCAATCAAATAATTATTTTCTACTTTATCATTGTTTTTCTTGAATGTTGGGCGAAAAATCAACTTTTATTTATTTGTTATTTATTACATAGTGATTTCTTTGTATAAAAAAATCACTTTTTCCTTTAAATTCTTTTTAATTACTTTTCCCAACAACGTTAGTACCTGATTTAAAGAAAAATAAATCACTTCAAAATACCTGAGTGTAACCATCTTCTTAATTCTCAGAGGAGAGCAGGCAAGAGCTCAAGCTCTCGCTGCAGCGGAAGCCGTGGCAGTGCAACAGGCCGCAATGGCAGCTGTTGAAGCCGAGGCCAAGCAGGAAGCTGTTGCAGAACCTTCCGCCGCTTCGTCTATCAACTTCTCCGAATATGGTCACCGGCTAGTTTCCTTCCTCGCGCGCAACTTCTACACGCTCAAGTACGCCGCCCTCGTGCTTGCTTTCCTCATCAACTTCATGCTGCTATTCTATCAAGTAAGTCAAAAATATTTTCTTCGATTTTGCTCGCAGAAAAATCGCTGTAAAGTAGGAATAGTTTAGATTAATCAAAATGCTTATAGCTATAAATTATCCCAAGTTAGCTCAATTTCCAATTCAAACTCTTAATTAGCCCTTAATTATGCTAACGTGAATCGTATTCTCCTAGGTAACGGTTATAAACGAAGAGTCTGACGATGGAGGCGACAGCAGCGAGATGCTAGGCGATCTTCTGACAGAGATGTCTGGCGAGGGCTCTTCCAGTGGTGGTGGCTCGGGAGCAGCTGATATAATCGGCAGCGGTCTTGGCAAAGAGTTCGGTAGCGGAGAAGAGGAGGGTGGCGATGAGGACGAGGATCCAATCGAGTTCGTCGAAGTACCCAAGGATTACATCTTCATTGCTTACCTCATGAGGTGCATGGCCATTCTACACTCCATCATATCTTTGGCTATGCTCGTCGCTTACTACCACTTGAAGGTAAGTTATATGGTATTCGTTTTGTGAGATGAATGGAATGTATTTTCTGATGTAATATTATACAAAATTTTCGTTGATCAGGTGCCTTTGGCTATCTTCAAGAGGGAAAAGGAAATCGCTCGAACGGTCGAGTTTGAGGGTCTCTACATTGCCGAGCAGCCAGGAGATTACGATTTTAAAGCCAACTGGGACAAATTGGCTATATCGGCCAAAACGTTCCCTGTTAATTATTGGGACAAGTTTATTAAGAAAAAGATCAGGCAAAAGTATAGTGACACTTACGATTACGAAATGATTAGCGCGCTAGTCGGCATGGAAAAGACTTCGTTCGTGCAAGAAGAAGAGGGATCTGGAATGATGCATTAGTAAGTACACTTGCAAGTAGTCACGCTGTGTCCGTGAGTGTTTGGGTTTAACATTTAATTTAATGTGAAATCTGGCAGTTAAAGATATCAGTGAGTTTACACTGATTGCGAAATAAAAGTTTTCAGAACTTCTACAAATAAATTTTTAAAATTTAATGTTCTCCGAGAAAATCAGGATAAATCACTATTTTAGTATTTTAGATTATAATTTTTTACTTTTGTTTGTATTCTATTTTTTAAATTTCAAATTATTTAAAAATTATAATTTTTTGCTCCTATTTGAATCGTCAATAAAAAAAATTTCATCTCAATTTTTTTACTATATAGTTTATTCGGGAATAATTTGTAGAAATTTCACAAGTTCAGTTT
This sequence comes from Eupelmus urozonus, assembly GCA_900480035.1. NCBI lineage: Eukaryota > Metazoa > Arthropoda > Insecta > Hymenoptera > Eupelmidae > Eupelmus > Eupelmus urozonus. The sequence goes on from UELX01001873.1 coordinate 34,072, forward strand.
AATTATATTAATTATATATTCAAATTTAAAAATTTTTTTTTTAGTATAATGAATGTTGACTGGAGATATCAACTGTGGAAAGCTGGTGTTACAATAACGGATCAAGTAAGTATTTTATATAATTAACAATTAGTCATTACTTATTGTTAATAAAGGAAAAAACTTTGTATCTACGTAACAATTATTAATTTTTCTTTGTTTTGTTGATATTTTATGCAATTCTTGCGTGTATATACCCATAATTTACAAAGGAATTATATCAAAAATTTAAAACAACTTTTGTATGTTTTTTTAGTGTAGCTTATTATAAATATCATTTTACATAAAATTTTTTCGTTAATTTTTGTATATTGCTAGTGAATTTTAAGGTTAACTTTTATCTTAAAAGCAAATTGTTATTGTTATTTATTCTATGCGAATTTTGACGATTTGTGCAATACGACGAAATTATTGTAATTATACGTTCAATAGTCGAAGGAAATTATTAAATATAATTATTTATTTTAAATTATTAAAAAATTCTCAAATATTTAAAAATGTTTTGATAATGAATAACCTAATTGGATAATTTCGTTACTTTAGTCACTCTTACTACAGGATATCAAAAATATTCTAAACGACATTTTCTTCGATCATTATACAGTATACTAGAACTTTTTTAGCTTTTACGGCTTTATGTAATACAATAATCACATTTTAACACAATTTTTCAGGCCTTCCTTTACAGTTTTTTCTATTTCGTCTTCTCAATTCTCGGCAACATAAACAATTTCTTTTTCGCTGCGCATCTTCTGGACGTTGCAGTCGGTTTCAAGACGCTACGTACGATCTTGCAGTCGGTAACGCATAACGGCAAGCAGCTCGTATTGACGGTAATGCTTTTAACCATCGTTGTGTACATATACACCGTCATTGCCTTTAATTTCTTCCGGAAGTTCTACATACAAGAGGAGGACGACGAGGTTGATAAAAAATGTCACAACATGATGACGGTGAGGATTTTTTATATACAGAATTAGACGAAATCTAATAATGTTTAATTTGTTAGATATGAGATAAACAAATGTTTAATTAATTAATGATAATTTATCGGTTGACACGAAAATCTTTATTAAATAAAAAAAGATTGAAAAAATCTTTATCGTGGATTATAAAACTTTTAAATTCAATTTTTTCTAAAAAATTAAATTAATTACGTTTTGCAATACATCTATTAAAAAGATATCATTTAAGATAATGTAACGTTTCAAGATAACTTTTGTATATTAAAAATTGACTTATGAGTTACATTAAATTTTTACTATGTGATAATATATTCACAAAATATGTTTCTAAACAGCTTTAAAATAGAACGTTGTTATAAAACATCTGAAACATTAATCATTTTAATCTAAATAAAGATTTATTCGTGATAAATAAATGTCATCTTTGAATAATTCTACGTTCAAAATCAATGAAGTCATCTATACAAAATATATAAAATATATAAAATAATATGAAATAATGTTTTTGTGTTCAATAATTAGAAAAAATCAATTTTTCCGAAATATTATTATTATAAAAACTTATTTATTGACTAAATAGTAATGAAAAACTTTTACTTTCAGTGTTTTGTATTTCACTTGTACAAAGGTGTAAGAGCAGGTGGAGGTATTGGTGACGAAATAGGTGAACCCGATGGAGACGATACTGAAGTCTATCGTATCATGTTCGATATCACTTTCTTCTTCTTTGTTATCGTCATTCTGTTGGCTATTATTCAAGGTAGGATAACGTTACAATAGAAAACAGAGATAAATAATACGTACGGGTAAAATATTAATAAATATTCATTTTTCAGGTTTGATCATCGATGCTTTTGGTGAGCTTCGTGATCAATTAGAAAGCGTGAAAACGAACATGGAAAGTAACTGCTTCATATGTGGACTGGGGAAGGATTACTTTGATGCAGTGCCGCATGGGTTTGAAACGCATGTGCAGAATGAACATAATCTTGCAAATTACATGTAAGACATAATTTTATATTTATGAAACAAGCTGTTTTAAATTAAATTAAAAATATTAATATTGACTCATAAAAATACGCTTTCTTGTGCAGGTTCTTCCTTATGCATCTCATCAACAAACCAGACACGGAGCACACGGGTCAAGAAACGTACGTGTGGAAAATGTATCAGCAGCGATGCTGGGACTTCTTCCCCGTCGGTGACTGCTTCCGCAAGCAGATCGAGGCGATCGAGGAGGAGGCCAAGAAAAAATAATCCCGAGCGCATGAATTCTTTTTGTATTATATTTTTCAATACTTATCTTGCGAGATAATTTGTTTAAAAAAACAAGAAAAAAAAATAACTGAGAAGTGCAAGACCGACCCACAACGTCAACCTCGACATATCTCGTCCTTCCGGTGAAAAGGGAGGCAACACAAAGAAAACGAACATGGGAGACGTTATTCGGTTAACGTTAAAGTAATTAACTCTACTCCTAGTCTAAACATTTTGTATATTGTAAAATTTTAGAGAATAATCCCAGGCGTATCCAGCGCGAAGCAGAAACCGATGTGGCCTCGACTTCTGCTTCTCGTCGTACGCGCGCTCCGGATTCGAATGTATTTTTCCATCTTTGTAAAGGTAGCTGCGAGTGCGTGATAATCAAAAGGAGGAATGTGTGCTCACCCATTAAAATAAAAGAAATGTAATGTACTAGGGCATTTTAGTTGGGGATGCGGAAGTTTTGAACCGAGCTATATTTGATGATTGAATGCACAAAACGCGTCGAGTGCAAGCGACGCGTGTCGAATATACCTTGTTTTCGTATTTCTTCGAAATGATTGTAAACGACTGAAAATTTTCTTCATTTTTTTTCTTTTTCGAGTTCAACTAATACATTTCGTTATATTTTCATGTTCGAATTTACCTGTTATACGATTAATGCGAGTTATTAATACAGTGAAACTTACTGGTTTTACGTTGTTGTTGATGATCGAATTGGAAATAATTTATTGTAAATAAATAATGACGGCAGGGCTACTGATAAATTTTGTCTTTTTATCATCCTTCAATTTCAAACCCTCAATGATCTATGCATATTTCCATGCATTTATTCTTGCAAGATAAATAAAACAAAATCCAGGAACATACGTAAGTTAGATAATAAATGATCAAACTAAAAACAAAAATGCAAAAAGAGAAGTACCAACAGCACGCGGGGTTCCCAAGCGGTCACCCATCCAAGTACTAACCGCGCTCAATGCTGCTTAACTTTGGTG
>UELX01001874.1:0-37319 GCA_900480035.1 Eupelmus urozonus
AATTTTTAAGTTCACACCTCATAAGGTGTGAAGTGTGAATTTGGAGCTCGATTCACACTTTTTCTTTTAGAGAGTAGTGTCATTTTAAAGAAAATCTAAGAAATTATTTTCTATTTAAGATGTTAATAATATAATTAGAAAGTCCTAAATAAAATTACAATAAACCAAAATCAAAGAAATTTGTTAATTAAAAATAAAAAATCAATTATTAAGTAGTACACATTTTTATTCAAAATTGAGTAATACCAAAAATCATCTCATATCATCGCATTTTTGTTACTTAATTACCATAACTCGTAACCTAATTATTTAATTATTATAAAAAATGCAAATAAAATTATTATTTAGTTGTAGTTTGAGAAATAATTACTTTTAATTAAAGAAAAAACGTTGATTAAACACTAATTTTTTGGTCGATTTTCGGCAAAATTAACTTTTGAACATTTTTATTATTTTTTTTTATAAATATAAATAAGGATTTTTCGTTTTTTGAAAAAACGCTATTAAGTAAATAATTGATAAATAGTACTTTGCAACTTTTTCGTATGATATATTTTTTATAATATATGAAAAATTTGCTTGCAACGTTCAAAATCTATTTAGCATTACAGCTGATCAAGAAAATTAGGTATGTTTGTAAAATTTACAATATAAATATGTAACTATTTATAATATATCGGCGTTATCAGGAATGTTGCTAGATATCGCTACTTTGAAGAGTTAATAAATATTTAATTAATATTAATATTAATTTTTATTAATTTAATTAAGATTTTTAATAAAAGTTAAAAAAAACTTAAAAGCTCTTTAATGAAATAAAATACTTACTTGGTATACATAACGTTGCGTATGTTGATAAGTTTGCTGAAACTGTAGTTTTCTTGTTGCCGCTAGTTCTCTTACTAATGCTACATTCTGCTCCGTCCACTGAACTACAGTACTATAATGCAATCTTAATTTTACTTTAACAGACTCTTCTTTTCTTACTTTTGTTCGACTAGCTAATCTTGTTAAGCCTCCTGTAACTTTTTGAATTTTCTGCAATAAAAAGTAAAAAATTTAATTTTGAATTGTAATATTTCATATTAACCATTAATTAAATGATCTAATAACTGACCATTTAGGTTGCACAGGAAATTGTAAATAAATTTTAAAGACGTAAATAAATTTTTCTTCGAAAAAATAGGTTGCATTTACCCTGGTAGAAAAATTATCCAGTCTTATCGAGGCCCCGATTCTTTAACATAGAAAACTAGGCAGATCTAGACAGTTACTGATTTAATTTCTACCAGGGTAGATAAACATGCATATTCCCTATCAGAATAGTATATCCTTTTATCTTAAGTTGTCAAAAAAAAAAAAAAATAAAGTCTAGTTTTTTTTAAATCTTAAAATGAAACACCTATAAACTGAATTATTAAATTTAATAAAATATTTAATACAATACAAAAGACACAAAATCATGACTAGAAGTTAAATCATTAATTCATCAATTTTAAAAGTTTTAATCCTGTAGCAAATAGGCAAAATTTTTTTTTGATACTCCGTGCGCAAAGCTCGATTTTGCGCACGCTCGAGCAACAAAGCGTATGCTAAATCTCGCTTTGTACACGTCGTATCAAAAAATACGGTTCGATACATGAGCGAGGAAGTGATTTCAACCTCGTGTGGCCTTTTCACTCTCGCTTCGCTAGAACGCAAACGTTTACAGGAGGCTGAAATCATTTTCTCGCTTTAGTATCGAAATGTACTATTTAAAGTAATAAAATTAAAAAATAATAATTTTTACACATTACATTATTTATAGCTGATTGAATTTGATTATGCAGTTCCCATGGGGCTCTATATGGCGCTTTTCTTTCAGAAACCACATAATTCATCCATAGCCTTTGTGCTACTTCGTGCACTTGTTCTCGTACTACTGATAAATCTGGCGCTCGTTCATTTCCAACTGGAGGCTGTAGAGTTATTTTAAAAACTTCCTCTATAGCAGGTTTCTTGCACACATATAATTCTTCCCAAACTCTTGTAGCGGCTACAGCCATAAGATTATGACCTTGATGTGAAGTCAATCTATCATCACTAGATTCAATTTGTGGATTAACATGCCACGTAGTCTTCATATTAGTATCCAGCATTATTTTTATATCAGCTGTTAATTGTAGTAAACAATATGTTAAGCAGCCAATAAATTCCAGTTCGTGATTCCCAGCGCCAAACACAAGGAGCCTTTAAATATACGCAATTCAAATAATTTATTTGTAATATTAATTATTATTTTGTTTTAATATCAACTCATACTTTTTAAATAAAATACTTTTTTCATAACAAATGTAAATGTAAACATACGCATCGTTTTTAATGATTGAAATTTTACTTTCTGAAACTTTATACATACTTCTCAACTTCACGAACTGAACCCATAAAGTAAATTTAAATTATATATAAATTTAAAATTTTGAAAAATATGAGTTCAAATTCTGAACAATTTTAAAAATTGACTTCAATTTGGGATTCAATGATTACGAAATATTTAGATTATTTAGATTGTAAATGACTGAAAATTCTTGCCATTTCCGTAAGAATTCTCAGTTATGTTGCATTTTACGTATTGAGAAAGGGCTTTCTCTACGTGTTAAAAACAATATTATTACCTATGTGTTGTAAGCTTATGCAAAGCTTCTAGTACTGCCATTTGATCAGCAATAGAATCCGTCGAACGGGATAGTAAAAATAGGATAGATCGATTTAAACAATGATGAAGACCTTCCATACTAACAGCACCAGGTCTTCTTTTTGCTTGGCCGATGAGTTTAACAACAAAATCAAATACTTCATGTGGGTCTTTCGTCAAAGATCCTAACAGAAACCAACATGTTACAGTTTTAATGTTTGAAATCAAAAATTTTTTTTCTTTATGATTAAAATTTTACCTTGCCACAATTTGTCGACAATTCTAGCTGTGACATAGCAAACATTACTAGTGATATTGTTAACAGAACCACCTGGAACCACTGGTAATGCTGCTTGTTCACCAATAAGAACATCAGCTGCTAATAGATGTTCCATCAAAATTGACAAAACTTCAGTTTGATAATGTGTTTGTTGATTTGTAGATGCATGCTCTGGCCATGCATCTAATACTAAATCAATAGCTGGTGGTGATTTTGTTGAAACGGGTAAAGAAAGTGAATCAACAACAATAACTCGTAAAAAGTCCATCACAAATTTTCGCACTGGATGATTTGTTAATCCAATTTCTTTTGATGGAGATTTTACTAATACTGGTTCTTGCTGCATAAATTAATAAAAAAAATTTAATTACTTTATGCAAATTTTTATTATTGTTTTAGAGTAATTTATCATAATTTTTCTACCTCATCAGCTGGAGTACTGGCACCACTACTATCAACACTGGAATTATTAGGTTTTGGAAATAAAGTACCTGCTAGAGCGCCTAAGACTTCAGCACTCATAAATAATTGCATAAAATCTGTAAAATTGTGATAGAGGAAGAACAAAAACTGGATTATCGTCACTGGATAGTTTAGCCAGTCAAGTAGTGGGTCCGTACTATAAATGATTAAAAAATGTTACATTAAAAAATATTAAAAACAATATAATATTATAATATTGACGCATTAAAAGAGGTTATTACCATGTTGAGCAACTATCGACCATAGTTCGCACCATTGTTAAAAGTGTGACCATAGCTTCTGGACATAGATTAATGCGAGATGCGAATGAAGATAATGAATGATTTGCTGGCACACCAAACATAAAATTCCAAACATTGTCAAGATCAAGCTACAAAACAAAAATTTTAATTAGATAACAGTCATAAATTGATCTATTTTTTATATTCTAAAAAAATAAGAGTATAAAAATTACTTTAGAATCTGCAGGCAGTAATTTTATTGGCTGTCCCATCATAAGGGCAATAAATAAGAAATATAATTCAGGAACAAGATCAATGTGTTGTGGAAGTAACCATCCCAAATGTTGGAATCCTGGCACATGTAAACCTGTGGATTTTGTTTCTCCACCAGTTATTTGTTGATAATATCCTAAAATATTAACAATAAATGTTTCAAAAATCAATAAAGTTTTTAGTTTTCTAAATTACAATTTTTGCTGAAATCTATACCTAAGGCTATAGCCATTTTATTATGATCAGTATGTCGTAACCAACCACCATTACTAGTTCCTTCTTTAAATTTCTGCAAAATTGATTGTACTGAACATACAGCGACTAGAATTCTCAGACCCCATACAACAGTTGTGCTATGAAGCCCTGGTTGAAGAAATAGCAGCACCCAATCTAAGCCTAATATTTTAGATATTTCTTCACACATACTGTAAAATATAATATTTATTAAAGACTTACGTAAAATTTTATTTATTTATTATTTTTATGAGTAAATATATGTCTATGTAAAGTAAAATAAAAATTAGTAGTTCATACCTTGCATTTATTTTAGAACCATTAAATAAAAGTGAATGAAGAAGTTGTAGGCAACGATTTCGCAAAAGAATAATTTCTCCTTCTCCTTCTTTATTTCCTTCGCCTTCTCGTAAAACTAAATTTTTCTCTGAATTTAAAGGTAAAGTTGCTACTATAAATTGACCAAACCTACAAAAAAAAAAAAAAATGCATTAAGTATTATTGTATACATGTTGTTAAATTACTATAATTTGATTGTAATAATTACCACAATAAATCAGCTTGTCGAGGTTGACCTAACAATATACTAAGTAAAGCCAAAAGTACTTGTCTAGTAGTATTTTGTTTGACATCACTTAAAATGTGTAATAGCTTATGAACTAGTTGTAAATCTCTCATTAGGCGAAGATTAGTGCGTTTTTCACTAGATTCTGCAATAAGTTCGTATAAGTGCTCTAAGAGTGATCGAAGCAATTCCCCAGGAGCTTCATGCCATACCTTAAAAAATGAATTTTTTATTATTATATATTTTTATAACTATTTAACTAAATTTATCACCAAAATATCAATTTACTTGTAAATCGCATAATAGATCTTGGAATGCTGTTACATTTGGAATAGCACTTGTTTCTCTACCACTATCAACAGTGCCAACTAAACTAAACGTCAAATGTAGAATGTGAGAGTTTAGAAGTGGACATTTTCGTCTAAGTAACATGGCTAAAGTTTGGTATCCTCTACGTCTATCCATTTCTTGTTGAGCGGCTTGATTGGAACGAACAACGCAAACTAGTGCTTTAACAGCTGCATAAAGCGATTCAACATCTTGAGCCATAGCTATCATTCCTGTAAAATAAAACGTGACTTTAAATACACTGTTTTAAAAAGAGAAACAGTATAGAATTAAATTATTATTTACCCAGTAAAACAGAGCAACCGCCAACATTGTCAACCATAATTGCTACAGGCCTAGGATTAAATACTCTAACTCCTAGGTAGCCAACGACAACACCTCCTAAAGCTCTTGCAGGACCACTTAAATGCCCCGCTGAATTATGTAGAACTCTGATCGGAGTAGCATTTTCATGAGATGACATACCAAGCTGTTTTTAACAAAAGTCTTTAGTTTGTGAAATAGTTTATTGTAGAAATATATTATAAAAATTTTAGTTAAATATTTGTATCTTTAAAAATTTTATTTTAAAATATTTTTTTTTAAATAAGCAAATTTTATATCTTACTTGCTTAGCTATAGATTTATTATCAGCTCTACTATAAACTTTTCTAATCTTTGCAAGGGTCAATTGCGACATTGCTTTGGCATTCAAACCGAATACTACTTTTTCTTCAGCTACAAGTGAAGACAAAGGTTCTGAACCTAAAAGATAAATATTTAGTCATAAATTAAAAAAAAAAAATTATATAACTTAAATAATCAAATTATTTTACCTGGTAGTTGCGGTGCTTGCAAGCTTCCCATATAATGAGGTCCTAGTTTAAATAAATTAGCTATACTTTGAGAATTGAAAACTTCTTCAACTAGATGACAAGGTCCTTGCTTCCACGTAAGTCTTGAATATCGCCGCCAACATGGAGGCGTACCGATGTAACCGTAAACTGGTGATGCAACTGTTAAATTTGCTGCACCTCCACCAGGAGTTTGTGTAATGTAATGAAGCTATAACAATTATTTTTAAATAGTAAATATTATATAGAAAGAAATTTTTATTTATATAATTCAATAATACCTTTTGACTATGAATATGCTGCCCATCTAAATATAATGAAAAACTAGAATTCTTTAAGACAGCGCGATTTAGAACTATTGCAATGTGATGCCATTGTCCTTCATGTAATAAATCTGGACACCAAACTCTTGCCCCACATTCTCCAGTGCCTTCTGGTTCCCATTCTCCAACATCTTTAGAAAATATAAAAAATATAAGTCAATTGTTTAAAGATTATAATTTATCGTAATTAATTCCAATAACAAAAATTTACTCTGTGGAAGAGCGGTTTCTTGAGTTGATACAACAATAGCCTTATCTCGAGCACTCAGTACAGCAGTTAAACACATTAAATCTCTTCCTGATGGAGGGCTGCGAACCAATGTAAGAAGTCTAACGCAGTGAGCATCTGTACGAGGATCACTAAACTTATCCACGCATATCCATGTACTATATGTTAAACCAGTTTGGGGAGGGAAAAGTCTATCACCTGCAGATATAAATATTTTTTAATATTATTTTTTAATATGGTAAAAATGGTTATTATAATTTAAAAAAAAGACCGACAAATTTCACTAAAACCTTGTAAATAAATTTAAAAAGCGATTTCTGAACAAAAAAACTTTTTCATTTTAGAAGAAACTTTATGGAAACCAAATAAACTCATAATCATTTTTAAAAAATATATATGAAATGAAAATTAAATATACCTAAATAATATAACTATTATTTTGTAAGTTTTTATAAACGTCTATATATAAACATCTATATAAACGTCATAATAAGAATTTTGAAAAATAGTAAACAATACAAAATAGGAAATATTTCAAGAATTTCTACATTTTACTCTATTTTTTAAATATATTTCTCGGTAAAAAAAATTATAAACTCTTTTTTTTAAAAATGACTCTAAATTCGATAACTATTAAGATGTAGTTTAACACAATCTCTACATTCAGACAAATAATGTATTTATAAAAAATTCACTCTCGCCATGCCTAGTATCAAAAAGCAAGTTTTACTTAAATCAAAATGATATTTTAAATTAATAACATAATTCAAAATGTATAAATTTTGTAAAATTAAATTCAAAATACCTGAACCAATACCACCCAGTACACTGTTGTCAGCTGAGACAACTGTTGGTGGTGTGGTACTTTGTGGAGCAACGCTTGGTAGATATAGGCATGCAAAACCTTCTGCACTCATATCAAATTCAACAAATGGTGGCAAAGTGCAAGATCCATGAGCTCTAAAATCTTTTGGCGTTGTCATTGAAACTAAAGTTTTTATTCGAGTTAATGGAACAGGACCACCACGAGGAGTATTTGGTTGAATGTCATCCAAAGAGATACAACAGAGTGGATCACCCAATCTCAGAAATTCTCTATAAAAATATTGTATTATTTTGCATTAAATTGTCTCATTGTTATTTTAATAAGGGTTTAATATTACGAGCCATTTGCCTTTATTTATAATACGTCATTTTTTTTCTAATTATTCACTATATTATTTTTAGTAATGACCTGCTTACCTTAAGTCTCTTGGTTCCAAAGACTGAGCAGCAAGACGTTCAATTATGTACTGCAGAGGTTGATGAAGAGGGTGAGTTTCATCATGAAGTGCTATTCTACCCATATTTAATAGTTCACCAGCCATACCAGCTTCACACATTACTTGTTGATTACGTTCGGAGCGCACTAAACTTTTTATTACTTCAGCAATATATGTTTGTAATGATAAAGCTAGTTCAGGATCATGTTCATCAGAAATAGATGGAAGTAAATGGAGCATGCCAACGACAACTCCAGGATGAACTATAACTGGTTCTGGTGCTGGTGGGTTTAAATTCAAAGAATTTACGTTTGATCTTTTTCCACTTCCTGGAGAATCCAATGACTTTTGATGTTCTACACTGGATTGTTTGTGACTCGGTGATCTCATTCCCATTCCAGCTAAATTAGGCTTATCAAAAGCATCAAGAGCTACATCATATAATAATCTTAACAATAAGCAGGCATATCCAAGCACTTGAGGAACATCATTTGGAAATACAGGTTCCAATACACTTCCAGTAAATAAAGCAAGCCAAGTATTATGAAAATTCATATTGAGAGGAGTCTCATTTTCATCTAGTTTTGTTTGAGTTGTAAAACAACCTAGAAGCCTCAAGGTGTCACAGAGACTAGATTGACAGATCTGTAATCCATAGAATATTCAATCTGGTTAATGGTTATTCATAGAATGATCAATTTTTAAAAAAAGAAAATAAAATATACCTCATGATGAAAAAACTTGGCATTTGCTGGCTCAAAACGCATTGCCGTACTTATCGTGTGGAATACCATATGCAATAACGTTAACAACTGTGCTTCATCTTGGGGAGTTCTTTGTGTTATATCATTACAAGGTTCTGAGTTTTGAGGAAGTGGTGGTCCTAGTTGACCTTCTAATGATACAAGAACAGACATAACATAGACAAATCCACCAACTTTCCGAAATACAGTTCTCGTACGATGTGATTCTCGAAGACAAGCAAGGAGAGACTGAAATTTAAAATGCAAAGGTTAGATATAATATTTTTCCACTTTTATCAAAATAATTTTTGGTTTAAAAACTTTACTTTTAAAATGTGCGTCTTCAAAATAAGAGCATTTGATGGTGCAGAATGCATAACTCCCAAAAGTGTAGCCATGTCATCATCTCCGCCAGCACTGAGTATCAATTCCCTAACGATTCCCAAGGCTTGAAATCTGCAATCCATATAAGGAACAAGGTCATGAGCACATTTTGCCCCTCCACACTCTCGAAAAACATTTGCATTTTGAACATTTCCGGCTAGTAAAATTGTTAATGCTTCCATTACTAAAGCTCCTAATTTTTCTTGTTTTGGACACATTTTGTACTCTGTTATTATAGAATATATTTATTATTATAAAGAATATTAATACTATTATTCAAAAAGTGATTCAATTAATAAATTATTATATATACCTTGACCCTGATCCAATGCAGCTTGTTTATCTTTTAATAATGTAGCATATCTATGCAGACATGTTACAAATACTTCTAATAAGCCAACTTCTCTGTATACATCTTTAAATATTACATTATGCCTAGAAGTTTAAAATTTATATTACTATTAAGTAATAAAATTAATTATGAATTTTTGTAATTATTATTTTTTTAAAAGTATATAATTACCGAAGTATATTGATAAGAGTTTCCATACACATAATACTACAGCTAACGGAATTGTTTGATTTTAACAATATAGATAAAGATATGAGTTCCTTGCAAGGCACGAAGTTCAACTGAAATACTATGAACTCTAAAAGTTGAAAAAACTTTTCTTGAATTTCCAAGTTTTTAAGATGAATTTTCTCTGCAAACTGGGACAAAGTATTTTGGCCTTCAAGGATGAAGTAATTGGCATTGTCACTGTGATAAACACTTGAGATAGCATCGAGTATGGTACAACACAGAAGCGGAGAATTCGACTTAACAAACACTGATTGCAATACTTGAAATGCTTGTATATTGCGAACACTGCCTCCTGAAAATAATTATTTTTATTTAAAATTTATAATGCAAAAAATAATATAAAAGATAAAAAAATTAATGATTAATTAAATACCTCTATTACTAGGTTGAGGTAATGTAAAGCTAAGCATTTGAAACAGTGATCCCATACTTGCTGTACTTGGTTTCAATTCCGTATGTCCGCACATAGTCAATGAAGCTAACATCAAAACTAAATTTCTTATAGCATCTTGTGCTTCAGCTCTACCATCTTGCTCTAATCTTGAAGGAGCATGTCTATAATAAAAAAAGTTCAGAATTGTAGTAATTTTAAATTGTAGGATATTTTAAAACTATCGTAAATAATAAAACCTACTTTAGAAGAAATTCTGATAAAAATATGTAACCCTGACAAGCGCGAAAATCGTCAAGAAGGATTTGTGATACTTCGCTAGAGTCCTTTAGAAAGCAAAATACAGTCACGAACATTTCAACGACTTCTAATGGCGCTAATTCAGGTACACGTTGCATGTTATCAATACAAAGTGCTATGCATCCTTTGTCTGTAAATAAAATTTAATTTTGAAAAGTAAATCTTTCAAAATAATTTTCACATAAAAAACTTATTGTAGAAACACTCACTATGAATATATGCTACTACACTTTGCGTAAGACCGTGTCGTGATAATGTCATTAATACTTCTGCAGCGCTCTTCCGCCACATAACATTAAACTGTGGACACCAACTTGTAATTGCTGAGAAAAGCAAAGTGAGATCATCTTTTCGTGCCAATTCTTCTGCTGGATATGGATGACTACATAATCTTACCAGCAACTGTAATAATATTGAACACAAGAAAATTAATCTCTGAATAAATAATTAACATATTTTATTTTATACTTTATTGTTTCCTACTTGAACAAATATTTTTTGTAACAATATTCTTCTCTCTCTTGGTGTAAACTCGCTATTTGCATCAGCAACATCAGCTTCTTCTTCATTCATTCCTGGTAAATCAAAAAACAAGTAAAGACATTTGACCAGAGTTGAAGGCACTGAAGCCGTAGTCATTTCCTGTAATACAAAGTAAATTTTATTAATTTAATTTGAAAAATTTAAATTATAAGTTTAAATTTAATAAAATGTTTTACCTGAATTAATGATGTGTCACCTGCAGCCAACAGGTTTAAGGCTGATAATAACATCCATCCATTGCTGGACTCCTCACTATTCTCTATTTCAAGAAATTTAACTATTGCACAACTTGCTGTTTCTGTACTCTGATTACTTGCTCTTTGACGAATTTCAGAAACCATAAGTTTTGACACTTCTTTTGTGAAAGCAAGAATATCCCAAAATTTTTCATTCATGTCTCCAGATGGACTAGTGCCGAACACCTGATACATAAATTGTAGTGAAATTATACACCATTGAAACAAGCACTTCAAGTGGAAGTTACAAACCACAAAATCTCCCCTTGTTTTTACTAAGAATAAGAAGCCAAAAAAGTGACACGCACTAGAGTATTTTTTTTTATCATGTGAATCAATTAATATTGCAAAATTTTTATAATTTATATCTTCTTATAATATTCAATTTAAGAGGCAAAAACAATTCAAAAATATAAAAATTCACTGATTTATTTAACATAATAATTAATAAAAATAAAAGTTTAATCATAAACCCATTAAAATTAAGTAATAATGTAACTGTATTAAGGAAAATATTATTAATTACCTTGCAAAATAGTGGCAACATGTTGTAAAGTTTGTCATCTCGTTCAGCATCAGAAAATGGATGAGGGGGATGAGTATATTCAGAGAAAAGTTTTTTCAGGTGCATAAGACCCAGTGCTGTATGTTGTGAATTTGCACCTCCCGCACAGTTGTCCAAGTTTCCAGTGCCGGTAGAACTCATACTGCTTACACTGCTACCCCCTCTCAATTTTCGCATTATGTTCATTCTTAGAGTTGTGCTGAAATTTAAAAAATAAAGTTATAGTAAAAAAGCAAAATAGACAAACTATGCATGATACACTTAGCTTTTAATTAAACTTGAAATTTGAATTTTTATAAAAAAATGTACTACTTTACATTTGTATTCTGTTCTTATAGGCACTTCTGAATAGAAATTACAAGTGATGTAGTTTGAAAATAGACATCGAAGCAGTAGAACAAGTGTCAACTAAAATTTTAACAATCGGCAAGTAAGCAAATAAAATTTAATCATTCGCTTGAGCCCAGAGAACCTACCGTTACTATTCATCGTGCAAACACATACAAAGATTCCAATCCCATCTCTTTGTGATACAAGAGAAGCTAATTCTCAATTTTTCTTTGCATCCCAAAATCGACTATCCAGCAAAAGCGAAATGCCAAAGCCAAGGCAAAGAGAGTCGAAATCCCGATATTAGGGTATGAAAAAAAGAGAGAGGCGAGATACAGGCCGTATTATAGAATAATCGAGTTGTCAGGCTGTCTCCGTGTGAAGGTCAGCCATCTCTGCGGCGCGCAAAACTGCGACGGTCGAAGGAAAAAGCGTCCGTGCGCTGGAGCGAGCGTGGAACGGAATTAATGCAGTGCAACACGGCATTCTTGGTCACCCACGCATATCGCGACTATAGAAGAACGATCTCGCGTCGCAGATATAACCAGTTGCATAATGAAAGATCTGACATTGCCTCTCTCTCGGTTCTCTGTCGTCTGCGCGCCGCGCACTTCCGCACACAGCAGCCGCCAGTAGCTATATACCTTCCTTGATACAGTATGTATGTAAACGGCTCTTGTCCCTCCTGCTCTTTTTCTCTACATCTTTCTCTCTCTCTGCGTTCCGCCCCTCTCTCGCTCCGCAATTAAAACAGACGCACAGCTACTCTATCACTCCCTCTCACTAATTCGATTTCGCTAAGTGGCGAATCTCTACTGTTCCAATCTCATCAGCAGCAGCCACACACATATCGTCAGCTGCCAGCTGTGTGTGCGAGTGAGCTAGAATACGAGTGGGAGAGAGAGAGAGAGAGAGAAGAAAATCGAACATCGTCTACATGAGCGCGCGGCGCGACGGCGGCGGCGGTGGCGGCTCGATGATTTTTCTCCGCTCCCTTTCACTCCCTCTCGCCATTACGAAAACATTATAGGTATATACGAACTGGTTTACGACGGGCTATGTACAGATATATCGGAGACGACGAGGAAAATGCGCGACTCGACAGAAAATATGCAGCCTAAGCGTCTCGTCGTCTCGTGACAGCTCGGATTATTTACATCCGCGCGTGCGGCAGGTGCCTGCTGCTGCTGCTGCTGCTGTCAGATTCTCGCGCCTCTCGCTCCAGAACGCAGCGGCAGCTGACGACTCGATGACAGCGTGTGTATATAGGTACATGTAGCTTCTCAATCACCGAGTGCTAGAGATCTGTCTTCGTCCCTTGCACAAAGCTGCTCTCTCGTAGAGGATCACATTATAGACGTTATACACACAGACACAGAGTAAGCAGCCACTAGAGCAGGAGACTCGCAGACATCAGGGGGTCGCAGGACTAGGACAAAGAAGCACTTATACTTATGCGGACATTAATTACCTGAGACGCTCGGCAGCTGCCCGGGAGAGTCTACATTTTCCTGCGGCAGCCGACGACTGCACTCTCGCGGAGCTTTAATATTTCAGCAGTAGCGGCAGCAGCCATACTCCTTTTTTTTTTATCTTCCTCCCTATATCTCTCTCTTTCTCGGCTATATAAAAGACGACGACGAGGAAGAAGACGACGGCGTATAGAGAGCCGCCCGCGCGCGCGCGCAACAGCTCTTAAGAGAGTCTCTCAAAGTTGCGCAGCGAGCGAGAGTTGCGGCTAAACGCGGCGCGCGCCGAGATGTCTATGTAGGTGGGAGCGCAGTAGCCGACTAGGTGCTTTTGCCTGCGCTAGTCCGCATGCTCGAGTCGCGCGCGATCCATCGTTGGTCGATAGCCGTGCGCGCACTTGCTTTCTGCCTGCCTCTATGTAAAAGTGTGTGTATGCCCGTACCTAGTGTTTTTCGACTATCTCCGAGCGAGAGTGTGTATATACACCCCCTCGCGCGCGCATGGCTATAGCAAGCGGCGGCTGATTACAGCCGAGCCGTCACTACTGCGCGGAAGCCGCCAGTTTCGAAGAAACGATATATGCCAGGTTGCAGCTGTCTCGCTCTTTTATGGTTGTATGTACTATGCGGGCTGCAAGTGGGCTTGCATAGCTATGTGCGTGAGAGGAAAAAGCTTACTTTGCCTTCGATTTGTTATATACGCTTATCGAGCTAGACTCGTGTCGGATAAGGAATATGAGTCATTTTTTAGCTCTTTAAAGATTCATACGTTTTGGTCCATTTGGAAGGAATTGACGTTCTGGCAATTTATACTTCAGCTTCATTTAGTTAAATCTTCGTACTAAAAGTGTAAATGCCTAATTTTTATTCCAATTGAAATAGCGTGGAAACTGATGGAAAATAGTAAATATACATAAAATCCGAAAAATGTAAACTCTTATGACAAAAACTTTAAGTTTTAACTTCATAAGCTTTTCTACTTATTTCCCTTCTTGTCTTATCAAAACGACTTACTCTACTTGCCAATACCTTCGCACTGTCTTGTCTTTTACTACTTATACACTACAATTATTAACAAAACTTACCTTGTCTTTCTACCGTTTTCAATCCGGTACAACAGATTCTAGTCATCTTTATAAATTTTATTTACAGCTCTTAAAAATTAAAACAATACTTCGAAGCATTTGTTAGATATTAGCGCATCAATCGAATCGTTTTGAATGAACTGGACTGCTGAGCAGGAAACCATTAATTAAGTCCCTTTCGCTTTCTATCTATAGAGAATACTTATTATTTTAATCTTATCCATTTGCATAGCTATATAGATATTTACTTCGTTTTGTACATATACCATAGCTTTTCACAATTATTGTGATAGTCTTACTAGATAATTTCCATCATTCTTGAAAAGGACAAATAACATTTTATATCTCTATTTGGATTCCTTATATTTTGTTTACGAAGATAAACAAACAAAACAATTATTTTTATTTTAATAAAAATGTGCCTATATTATATTATGATTATAAAAAAAAGAACTTCTTAATTATGATTGAAAAATTGCAATATGATTAAAGATATATTTATAGTGACTATACTTAATAATTTAACTTTTTTAAATCCAATCTTAGTCGAGTTTTTCACAGCTTATATATCATATAGATGATAATGAAAAAATTTAATTGAAATAATTTGATATCAATAATAGTAATAACAAAAAAAATAATGAACTTATCAACGCGTGATACGAGAAGTTTATTTTAACTTACGTTCTTTATAATTAAAAACTGAGTGAATTTCGTTAAAAATTATATTAACTAATTTTGCTTATTATCTCTTGATAGGAAATTATCTTTTATATGTTTTATTTCAATTTACTAATTCAATATAAATAGCTGTGATGAGCGACCCAACGTAGTTCACCAATACATATACTGCATATTTAAGATTATAGATAAGATTAAAATAGCTTGTAATTGAAAATATATTATAATATTTTAAAAATAAAATATAAATTTTGTTAAATCATAGTTTTTGCTATTTACTTTTATTTAACATTAAATAACAATATAATTTGTCTTAAATAATACTGATTATATAGAATTCTAATCTTAAATTTTTTTAAACGTATTTATCACGGCTATTTTCTAATCAAAAAATATATCTTGACGCAATTAAGAGATGAATGATTCTCGAATTTAACTAGATATCTCGAAGATAATTTGAAACTAATACACAGATAAATAAAAACGTATTTAATACTTACAACTGCAACGACCAATGAAAATAGTGCAAAAAATTATAGTAAAAATTTCTACTGTAATATTATCCAATGTTAAAAATTATAACCATGTAATTAATAAAATATTTGGACTATTAAATTTTTTCATTAGAAAATAGATCGCTATTGAAACGGTATATACAAAACTTATATTAAAAATTAAATTTTAGACAATAAGAGAACTCTTTAAAAAGAAGGGGAAAAATATTTAGAAATAAGAGTTAGAAAATTATTTTAACATTTTATTATAGAGTACATACATGAATATGAGTAGGTTCTTTAAAATAAAACTCAAAGTAATTTTGCTCAAAATTTAGTACCGATTGGTACTCTTAAATTTAATAGTTTGCATATGTATCAATATTGTATGTTTGTATTTAAAAATAGCAATTATTATAAAATCAGTTTATTAATAATAAAGTAGATTAAAAAAAAAAAAAAATTTTTTTTGCTTTCAGTTTTTTTTTTAAAATTATCAAAAATGTAGGTTTTCCCTGTAACTTCATTACCCAAACATATTCTAAGTTTTAATTTCATAAGTATTGAAAAAATTGAGAAAAAAATTTAATAATAGAATGTTTAAAATATGTTTATACTTTTAATGAAAGTTTATTAACATCGCAAGTCTCTTCGCAGTCCAGTAGGGGCGTGGTAATTCATACGGCACTGCTGCTCAGTATCTTTAGACACGATATTATCCTCGGGTGTATCGAGGCCCCGTGTAGAATCGATTCGCTTGCGGAGCTCAGTGAATTTCTGTGCTTCTTTCCAAGAAGCTGTAGGTGGCGGGCGTCCAAAGTAAGAGTGATAATAAACCTTAATAAATCATTAGAACAATAAAATCTATTTTACTTTTTTGATCAACGCCATTTTCTTATCGCGCAAGCCTATTTCTGACCTACATGCTCGCCGAGAGTAAGATTCGTCGGACAACGATTACAGTTGCATGCTTAGAAGAAAGTGAAACTTGTTTATCTCGTGACGAAAGTAATTTAATTATACACACTTTTTTTCAGCGCTTTCGGCGACTTTGTATCGGGCGATTACTTTTAATCGGTTTGATTACGTAATATCGAGTGATTTAAAAAAATACACTTTAAATTTGGAGTATTTGAAAAAAAGAGTATATAATTGAATATAAATGAGTGTTTAAAATTTCAGCTTTTGCTCCGGAATTGACCGCGCGGCATTTTCAAAACTGCCGAAAATATTATGGAGCAAACTCTTCTATTCACGAGTGTACTGCGATCGTGCTTATTATTGGCTTTAGATTATGCTAATTGTAATCGTATAAAATAATTTTATTAATAATAATGTATCGTATAATTGGTTAAAATAATTAATGCGGCGATTAATTTTTAAACATTATGCAATATTATGAAAAAACATTCAAATATCCCGTGGTGAATTACATTTGCAGTGCTTGAGATCAAGTATAAAATGTAAAGTACTCAAGTGTCTTAAATCGAAATAGAACAGGAAAAAACGACAATCGTTACAACGCGTGAGCGCGACTCCATATAGTCCATATAGTCCATATGCCTGTCAATAAGATGTTTAAAATTCGGAGAAAGTTTGATAATAATAATTATTATGTCCATGTTCTTTTTAAGTGATTTAGTAATCTACAGATTTTTCTTATTCAAACATGATAATTTTACTGCAGAATCATGAAGATACTTCATGATTGAAGAATTAAT
Source organism: Eupelmus urozonus (assembly GCA_900480035.1). Taxonomy (NCBI): domain Eukaryota; kingdom Metazoa; phylum Arthropoda; class Insecta; order Hymenoptera; family Eupelmidae; genus Eupelmus; species Eupelmus urozonus. The sequence continues at coordinate 17,251 of UELX01001874.1, forward strand.
TTCATCTGTCACAGTTGATAGGCTAAGAAATTCACCGTTACCATCATGTCGTTATCTATGATAAGGAGTTTAACCACCAGATCATTGAGGACATGTGTTAATAGTTTCTATCGGACTATATCTTCGAAAAGGTATGTAGTGTTATAATTTTAAACCTTTCACTTTTAAAAAAAATCCATTATTCATGAGTATTTTGATAGTAAAATGATTCGAAATAATCATCTCAGAGATAGAGTTATCAATGTGGACTATTTATGAAAACATTGTAATTAATATCTTTATATGGATTTTAATGTTTTTAGCACAGATTCTGGAACAGATGGAAGCTACGATCTAGTGGTAGTTGGTGGTGGCATAGTAGGATGTGCTACAGCTCGAGAGATGAAAATCAGATTTCCTAATATGCGAATAGCTATTGTAGAAAAAGAACATTGTCTTGCTAGGCATCAAACTGGCCACAACAGTGGAGTTATTCATGCTGGTATTTACTACAAACCTGGAAGTATGAAAGTCAGTTGTATCATGAGAATTATTAAAATTTAATTAATTTTAATTATTTGTGTAAAGAACTTTCAAAATTTTATTTCAGGCAAAATTGTGTGTAGAAGGTCTTTACTTGTCGTATGAATATTTGAATGAAAAAAAAATTCCATATAAAAAAATTGGAAAACTAATAGTAGCAACAAATCAAAAACAAATTCCACAATTAAAAACTCTTTATGAAAGAGCATTGCAAAATAAGTGTCCAGATATTAAATTTGTGGAAAAAGACTGTATTTCAAATTATGAACCCGAGTGCCAGGTAAATAAAAACTAAACATTTGCTAGTAACAAGCATTGTTTATATCCATTGGAAATTTACAGCTACATAATATCTAATTTCAGGGGGAGAAAGCAATATGGTCTCCATGGACAGGAATAGTAGATTGGGCTGTTGTTTGTCGAAGTTTTGCAGATGATTTTAAAGCAATGGGAGGTGATATTTTTTTAAACTTTGAAGTTGCTGGATTTGCAGAATCTGCGGAATCTAAAGGCAAAGCAGAACTAAAACCTATATGTGTATACTCAGAAAGAAAAGTAAGATCAAATTTCTAAATATTTATAGATAGCATTTAGTAACATATTATTATTTTTAATTTTATTAGTAAAATTTATTATAAAACATAAATTTCACTTAATATTAGATTTATAAATGAAAATAAAATAAAATATTTTGAGTTTAGTTTACACTGTTTATAGCTATCTATTTTTTTTTTTTTTTTTTTAAATAAGTCAAATTTTTATTATTGTATGTTTTTTATTACAGTATCTTAATACTAAATACGTCTTAACATGTGCGGGTTTGCATTCAGATAGACTGGCTGTTATGACTGGTTGTACTGAGAATCCACGTATCGTACCTTTCCGTGGTGAATACTTACTCCTCAGAGAAGATAAAAGATGTGCAGTCACAACAAACATATATCCAGTGCCAGATCCCTCATTACCATTTTTGGGTGTTCACTTTACACCAAGGATAAATGGAGATATTTGGCTTGGTCCAAATGCAGTTCTAGCTCTTTCAAGAGAAGGCTACCGATGGTCAGATGTAAATGTCAAAGACTGTATGGAAATGTTAATGTTTCCTGGACTTTATAAACTAGCATACAAATATGCTATTCCTGGAATCAAGGAAACATTCAAATCGTTATACTACAAAGCAGCAGTCAAAGACTTAGCAAAATTTATTCCAGGAATAACTGCTAGAGATATAAAAAGGTAATTATTTCTTGCAAAATTGAACATTATAATTTGAACAAATATTGTAAAATGTATTCTATTAATCTTTCAGAGGTCCTGCAGGTGTCAGAGCACAAGCACTTGACAGTCAAGGCAATCTTGTAGATGATTTTGTTTTTGATAATGGTATAGGAACATTAGGTCGAAGAGTTCTTCACTGTCGAAATGCTCCTTCACCAGGAGCTACAAGTAGTATGGCTATTGCAAAATATATTTCAGACAAATTAGAAAGTGATTTTAAATTAAAAAATTAAATTATACAGTAAAGTTTTTTCATAAAAAAAGTTTATAATGCAGTTTAATTATTTTTTAAGTGCTGTTATACAAACTATCATAAGTGCAAATATAGATTCCAAAAATATATTTTAAAGCTATAAATAACAAAGCAAATGGAAAGCTGGATCTTTCATAAAACAAATGATAAAACTCCAAAAAACTTTATTATAGTTTTATGAAATATGTACAAATTTTTGTAAGAATTTATCAAAAAGCTCATTCTTTTGTAAGATTTTTTACCAAATTCATGTTTACAATATTTAGAATAAATAGAAGTCTATTTTTATATATTAAATAATTCTTAATCCATTTGTTGATATTAACAAACTCCTTCCTGCAAAATCATAAGCAGCAGTCACATGATATGCCATATTTGAAACAACTACAATATACTCAGCTAAAGCAAACATTGAATAAACTGTAAATACAATATGTATGCATTAGTAATTTACCTTTTTTATTTAATTTAATAATAGTAAATAAGTTACTGAATATCTTACCAAATGGTTCACAATATTTATTGTGTCGATAGAAAAAATAACAAGCTAATAGTATGGCAGCCACATTTAAGACCATTGAATTAAACTTCCATTTAAGTGAAATACTGTCATTAATGTCTTTGGATACATTGCGACAGTTCTTCGCAATAGTATAAGACAAAACCATGTGCATTAAAGACATTAACAAAAACGTGATAAAAGATAATTTATGAAACACTGAAAAAAAGTTATTTATATTTTTTTAGAATATTATAAAATAAATATGATAATATGACATAAAAAATTTTAATTACCATAATTTTCATTGGAAGACCAAAAGCTTAATGTAACTAAAGATGTATTTTCTAATAAATAACTTAAAAGAGTAAAATTGGTCATACCCCATGCCCATTTGAATGCAGTCTCTCTATAATACCGATAGTACATATACAGCACTAAAATTCTAATAATAGCTTGAGCAGCGATAACTGTTTCCCAAACCTTCTTTTGCGGCCTGTAATGGCCAATTGCAGCTGAAACTGATGGCAAGAAGTTGTACACTTTGCAATGCGTTTCCGTGGCTCGCTCAAAATTATAAAGTATGGACCAAATAATACAAAATACAAAGCCAAAAAAAGGCAGAGACACCGTAAACCATGCAATTTTTGAAAACGGTAGTACTAGACGAAACCTGCTGAATTCCTCGTCCACTAGGGGAATATAATCTGAGCCCAGGCGAAGCCTGCTCATTTTTTCCGAAGCTTTCCTAATTAATTAGACTGTCAATGTCATTGTTCCCACATCCTGAAGTTAAAAAAAAATGTCTCAAAAGCAAAATCTCCTTTACCTCCTCTTAACGGTCTGCATCCTATTTGTACTGACGGTCAGGAGCTGGGGGTCGAGGGGCTAAAACGGTAACTAAAACTTACGTTAAAATAAGACCGTTTATCGCCTCGCTCCGCTTGAAGATGAAAAGAACATGCTCCCGACGTAAATTCAGCAGGCGACGTCTAAGCTGGTTACGTTTGCACGATCTGTATCTAATCATGGCCATGATAAACGTCACGAATCCTTACTTGCATTTTTTCCTTATTACTACCTCCACTACCTATATACTATACTTCGTTAGAAAGCTAAAGGTCAACTAATGGAATCAGCTGATTTGTGTACAAGACAAGACAAGCGATAAACTCATATGTGTCTGTTGAACTCGACGATCCGTTCGAAGGCGGCTCTTCATTCAAACACGTGTCTCTTTTTTTTTAAACCAAGAGTCTTTTCTTATTCTTGAGTAATAATCTATTGATATATATATTGTGATTTTTCACTGCACTGTATCACAGATCTAGTATCATCTTCTTTATTTCAAACAGAATGTTATTCAACACTCATATTTCCATTTTTTAATATTCGATTGGGTGTGTATACTAAGAGCCGACGTCTTGATTTCCGGGCAATATTGTTGCGTGTTGACGTGTTGTCACACATGCTCACAAGTCATAACAGAACGCGCTTATATCCACCGGCGCAATCACGTGGTTGCTATATTGTGTTTGGTTTATACATCACTAGGTGTCAGCAGAGTTCGCTCAATGACGGGAACGTAAACATTGGAATTTTTGCTTTAGCTTTTTCTAATTTTTTTTTAATTAGTTTAATAAATGTGATGAATTTGATACGATTAGATCTGTGAAAAAAACTGTTAAATTTTGGTGCAATACGTGACAGTAATAATTTATTAAGTTTATGGAACATTTGGATAAATGTCTACTGAGGTTATGTTCTGCTTGGAGTAACTGTGCCAAAAAACATAAACATTATTGAATTCACCTTTTTTTATTAATTTACTGCCAAATATAAAAATGTAAGTAATTTGGAATTTTAATTTATTTTAGTATTTTATATTCTTTTACTACAATTCACAATATTAATAAACAAAAATACACAAGAATCTGAAAAAATTACTCCAATTTAAAGAGTAAAAACATTAAATTAATTTTAATTTGAAATAAACATTCTTAACAAAAATGAATTTTTTTTATATATATTAAAAATAAATAAAAAGTAAATTAATTTAATCAACATTAAATCTGTAAGACTGAAGTTTTAGTCTAACAATTTTTACATTTTGATTTTGCATATTATTACTTTTCAATTTTTTTTTAGTAATAAAGTAATAGAAAAATTGAACTTTTTTTAAAATTTTATTAAATAAAATAGGAAATAAAAGCAATAGAAATAGGAAATATTCATGGTTTTAAATACAAACCGTATAAGAATCACTTATGAGTCTCTTATTTTTCTAGTATAGTTCGTCAAACGTAATTTATTGTACTTAATGTTAATTGATGCACTCCATATTATTAAGTAAAAAATATATTACATACTAAATTCAACATAAATATATAATTGAGCATTTATAAATAAAAGATTCTATTTTGAAATTTTATTGAAACCGCACAACCTGCGGATCATGGATTTGTCTGAAATTTTAGAGTGGCTTATCTGTAATAGATCTAAAAACATGGTTATCTATAATTAATGCTTAACACTTTGTCAAGAAATATGACAGAAAATTATTATTTGAGTTCTTGTAGCAGTAAATCACACTAAAATTAATGTTAATTATATATTTATATTAATATATATATATAAATGGACGAAATATAGCTTGATCTTCAATTGCTTGTAACTTTTTATCTATCGCTCATTTGACTTACATAAGTGCATAAATGAAAAACAGCATTATGTACTTTTAAATAAATTATTGAAAAATTAAATTAACTTATTAAAAATTAAATTAATATCTCAAACACAACAAAATTCTCATATAAGGTATTATGTCGATAAATTTAGTCTTGGCAAATAAGTTTAAAAATAAAATGAAAAAAAAACAAAAACTTTAATGGTGTTTTAAAAATTTGTTTCAATAGAGATAGTTCTTATGCAAAAAACAATTCAAATGTATAACATTCTTTTTTCAAATTTATAAACGCCTGTCTTTTATTATTATACTGAATATGATTCGACATGAAAAAGGCACTCACAATAACGAAAAACAAAATTTTTAAACAAAAACTATATCTGGCAAAAACGGTACATATTAGAAAAAGCTTGGATAAAAACATCCAAAACTTTTCTACATTATTTCAAATTTTAATTTTAAAAATCCTATTTTATTTTTTGGACAATGTTATTTAGATTTATATGTATGAGAATTATAAAATTATATTGTATACTAAATAATATGAAAAAGGCATTACAATAATAAAAAACAAAATTAATAGTATATTATGCCACGCGGGAGGTAAAGAATTATTGGCGAGTCTATAGCTCGTGTAAATTGCCACCGAAGTTGCATATGCTAATACGATATGTATGTACATTAGAGATTTGACAAACTATTCAAAACTTTTCTATTTTACTTATAATTTTAATTTGAAGAATCTCATTTTATTTTTGGGAAATTTTATTAGGACCCCTGGTAGAAAATTGATCGTATTCTGGGCAGAAATTCTGTTAGCCTTTTCAGAATTTTATGATAAGTGTCATTTTAACATTTGTTGACCAGAAATTCTGCCCAGAATATGGTCAATTTTCTACCAGGGACTAACAAATTTTATTAGACTATAAAATTACGTTCTGATTACAAAACAGGTTTATGCGCAATGTTTTAGCGTGTTCATATTTGTAGAGATTGCAAATATGTAATTTTGTAGTTTATATGTATAAGTCTTTATAAAATTTTCCTAGGTAAATGAGATCTATAAAATTACAATAGAATAGGGAAAAAAGCTCGAAATTAAAAATGTTTTGCCAAATCTTATCGTACTATTTTTGATGATATTTATTTTTGTAATATAAAATTTGTGTTTATATTTTTATTCCTCTTTAAGTATTTTTTAGTTTATATTATACCAATTTTAATATTGTAATATAAGAATCAATCTTTGACTGTAGGATTGAAAACCGATCTTCGAACTGCAAAGTTTTTTTGAATAAACTCCAAAAAGAAGCCTTAAAATTGTTTGAAAAAATTGATGAAAAAGTTTCAATTTCAATGCTTTTACGCGAAAGATTTACTCTCTGTTTTTAGAAAGTCTATGTGAACTAAAATTGACGTCTCTTATTCCATCTGACAAAAGGCGTTAAACTTTTCGGTAACTACTCTAAATATTAATCTGCCCACATTCTTTTCGTGTTTTGGATTCCGGGCCATTGTCTTTTCATATCGCAGCTTTTCATTGTTACGCTTAATCACAAGTACCACTTTTAATAAAATAAATCGAGGTCATTTGGCGAAAGAGCCCGATGCCATCATTGGCAACTATAATGTTTATTGTGCATTTCCGACTGTTTCATTCCGAGGTTAGCAATAAACAATATAAAGTGATGCACATTTCATTTGTAAAAAATATTAAAATTAACAATATTAATACTTTAAGTATGATAAAATTTGATGAATTGAGAAAAATGTTAGTGAAATTAAACTACGCGATAGCATCATTTATACATTATAGTTTTTTTACATTATCACCCATCAGATAATCATAATTCTTTTTAATTTAAGAAATATTAAAGAAACTGTACCTTAAAATTTCTGATAAACATTTTTACAACTATTGCAAATGATTTTACAGGAATACTTTTAATTTTTATTTTGTTTCAATAACATTTTTTAAAACTGGTCGTTAAACTCGTCGTTAAAGTTATAAAACTAAAATCATTAAAGTTTTAAAATTAAAAAAAAATTTAATGATTCGGTTCAAAACATAATGAAATGATTCGTTAAATTTAATATAATAACAGATGAAATATGTTTTTAATTAAAAATGAATCAAGTTAATTAACAGAACTTATAAGTACCTATACCAAAGAAACTGTTCATTATTATTTAATACAAAAGTATTGATTTTTATAGTAAGAATGAAAAATTCTTTAATAATAGTAAAACAACTTTGATTTTTGCAACTTTGACGAAGAAAAATTAAATTAACTTTTTATATTTCAAAAGAAAAGAAAAAAACGATTTTCTTTCGGTAAATTTAAAAAAGTTGAAAGTACGGAAAATTCCAAGAAAGCCGCATAAAAAATAGATTTTATAGCAAAGTAAAGTAAAGAGCTTGCTTAGTGTTTTCTCAAGATGCACAATAAAGTCTTTACTTAAAAATAACTTTGATAAATACCAAGTTGTGAAAAAGATGCAAAATTGTATTCTCCGCTCTGTTTATATACGTGGATATGTTTGTCTCGTCAGGTCGTTCATTGGCCAACGCGTCGAATCAAGGTAGACGCAATGCGTCGAGACGCTGTGCCAGAAAAACCGCAATACTGCTAAACGTACGAGAGAAGCGTATTTGAGAGTGAAATACGACATTTTGCATTTAAATTTTTTGAAAGCAAAAGAGCAATTTTTGCTTTTATTTAAAGAAAATTTTACTTTCTTTTGATTGCATATCTATTTTAGTAACTAAACTTAAGTTACTGCTATAAATAACAAATAAATTAAGAAAGTCCTGGGATTTACTAAATTCAATATTGAAGGAAATAAACCAAATACTTTTAATTTGATTTGCAAACTATAACTTTGCGTAATCCAGACTTCAACAAGCTTATAACTTTGCCTCCAGTAAAATATAGTCGATCTAATATACCTTGACACGGAATGAATGGTAACTTTACCACGCGATGGGCATCGTAAAGTAAACAGTTGTATACTCAGTGTAATCTGTCATTTTCCAATGTGATTTGTTTCGTGTTAGAATCGGGTCGAGAATAATTGACATTTAGTTGCACGCATTTTATTATAACTGTTATTAGTGTTAGTAATAATATGGGCAAATCTTTCGAATTTGCAACTTTAATTTTATTCGCAAACATTTTAAAATGATATATGTGAAATGCATTATTTTGAACTTTTATCATCTTAACGGTACATTCAGAATTGATATTACTGTTTAAAATAACTTTTCGAAACGACTGTTTACTCATAGTTATCACATATTTTATTAAAAATACAAACTTTTTAGTAAAACAGATTTAAAAAAAATAAACAATAAAAAATTAAAAATAAAAATGTTAAAATTTTGTTATTAAAAACATTTGATATTCTGAAGATTCTCACTTGGCATTTTAATATAAAGCATATGAGTTCAATTGAGCTTAAATTTTTTTATATTGAACTTAAAGAAGAAATATAAAACTATTTCAAACACTGTCGATCGATAAAAATTGGCGAATTATAAATTTTTTTTTTTTTTTTTTTTTATACAATGTTTCTGTAAAAACGTTATCTATTTTATAGTTCTTTTTAAGAATCCACGGTGTAGTTATTGAATATACTTTTATTAAAGTATTCTGATACATTTTTTAGCTTGAAAATAAAAAGATTCTGTTAACTGTATTATTAGATTGCCTTTTAGATTAGCAACTTGGTTTTAATATTATACGTACTTTATATCATATTTCGAAAATTTTCTTGAATTCGTACATTCTATAAATTTTAAACATTATAAAAGAATCACAGTAGGAAGCACACGTAGACACACATATGTACGCACCTATACATACGCCCACTTGAATGTATATTTATATATAAAATGCAGACTTCACATCTCAAATATTCTGAATTAAAAACCTTAAATTCAAATTTCAAAAATATCGCTGTCACGATGCTTTCTCTTTAAAACAGCTTAATTTAACCCCAAGTAAAGTTATTTGCTCCTTTTATTCTGACATAATTTACTGTACATCTCAGAAATTTATAAAAAATAATATTTTCAAGTTTATTCTACACTTTAAGCGTTAATAATTGTTAAATTTTTAATTTGTTTTATTAAAATTAAATAATAATTATTACCAGTTTCAGAATTTAATTTTTACAATATAAAATTTATATTAAAAATCGTTGTTACTCATGAGACGAAAAAAAAAACCGTCGTTGCAAAGTCTTACCAACGCATAATTACGTTATTTTTGCGATTCAACAATTATAGATTGTTGATTGAAAACACTTTGAGGCCACTTTGTAAGCGTTCTTTCGCGGAAGCACTATTAATTACAGTTCTACAAAGAGTCATATACAGTTTTACAAATCTCAATTCTACGCTCGTTCAAATTTAATTTTCGTCTGAACAATCAGCTAGAAATACTTTGTCCGAAGGTACGCTGGTCTGTGTCAATCATTATTATATTGATTAATATGACGTTAACTGATGTCAATTATCTTTTGGAATTCACGCCCATCCGTTTCTGAAATTCGATAACGCACGCAACAAAAAGCTAAGGTTTATACTCGTTTCCTTAAGTTTTGATTTACATATTTTTAGTGTAGAACATTAAAAAATTATATAATACTATACTAAGATTATTCTGCACGATAAAACTGAAAACTAAATACAAACCAGTACTAGTAATACACGAGCATGACTAGATAGCATTTAATGCAACAACATCCCCCACACCCCTAAAGCCAGCAGTTGTAAAGCTTTAACGAGCAAACAGCCCAGCGCGCATCTAAATAAAAGCAAAGGGAAGCCGAAATTAGCATGAGCCACACTCGTCGCACGAATCCGCGACAAGCGCGCTCAGCAGAGCCAGGAGGCATTAAGCGCAAAAAGAGCCACGACACTCGGAATTTCGCTCGCGCTGCGCTGCGTCAACGGCACCCGCGGTATAAAACTTTATTATGCAAGAACGTTACAAATAGGTCCACCGGCGCTCTCCCCGCACTGGCGCATTAGCTGCGTCGCGCTCCTAGCAGCAAGATTTATCTACGGAGTCTAGTCTCCTCGTTGCTATGTAGTGCCTGCAATAACGCGCCTTATAACGCCGGCTGGACCGCCAGAGATTGGGGAGAGAGAGAGAGAGAGGCTGTCCCGCGGGAAATGCCGGAACCCCTTTACAAGTTCGGATTGCCTATCGCTTGTTATGCTTGTAACTGCGGACGAGCTTTCCGGTTCTGCGGCGCGGAGTGCGGATCGAGCTGTGGTTATATTTAAGACTGAAGCGCGGAGTGTCGCGGGTTAATTTGGAAAGTTTCTATTGCTTCTGGGGCAAAAAGTTGGGGGGTTGTAAATGGGTGGAATTCAGGCTTGGATGACGGTCTGAGGAAAAATTTTTGTGAGATTCTGGGGATCGGATTGAGGGATTCTTATGGTTTAGGAATTTTATTTGATGTTTAATTTTTTGGTAAGATTATTTTAAACGGGTCAAAGAGTGGTCAACTTTTTTTATACAAAAGTAATTTATTAAAGAATTCACAAGAAAGTACTGTTAATAAACTTTTTGTTTTGTAATTTCTTTTCTATTGAAAGAATATTTGAATTTAATATTTAAACATGTATTCACTTTATATTTCATGCAGCTTACGATTTAACATTTTAAGAGAATACAATATTTTGACTGAAAATATTAGTAAATATTTTTCTTTTACTTTTTCCTTTTCCTTTTTTTACATGGTTATTCTTCTATAGACACTTCTATAGATATAAAGGCTTGGTTAAATGGATAAAGTAACTGATAAATAAGTATTAGGTCGTTAGCTTTGCTTGTCAAAGAAAACTGACAGTTACAAGATTTTTGCATGTTTTGTGTTCAAATCTGAAAAATACGTCTTGTTAAAAAAAAAGAAAAAACTACAAGCTATCTAATGAAATGAAAAATGATTGAATATTTTAAACTTTATAAATTTTATATAGTTTTATTATTATATATTCAAATTTATAAAGTGCAGCAAATATTTTTTATTTTAAAACATATATCATAAAATATTTGATAAAATTTATAATTTGAGGACTGAAAGTATTCTAAAGAAATTAAAGAAATCTTTGATAATTTTCTCATGTAATGCAGCTTAAAGTAAATGTTTGAAAATACCTTTGATCTTTAATAGACAAACGAAAATAGCTAATAAATAAAATTTAATTGGATACCCATAGCGAATAAGTGAGTGACAAGTTGTGTTTCGAGATATACCCCAATGACTAATGGGAGCTTTAAAAAATCTATTTTAATCCGATCTTAAATAATCGATCTCCACAGCGTCACATAAAAATAGCTCCGAAAATCCACTTGTTGCTCTGGCTCCATTTCCCCAAGCCTCCCCCCTCGCGCTGCAGCAACCAAAAAGAAAAAACACCAAGCGCTCAAAAACCCTTGCTCTTAAACTCCCTTAAAAAAAAAAAATTAAAAAAAAAACAGCAGCTCAGCCAAACAACTCCACCTCCCCCAATAAAAACCGCAGAGCGCATATCGCGCAACCAACTCGATCAGAATGCGGCTGCTCTTTGCGGAAGTGCCGCTCATATACAAACGTATAAAAGCTGTCGGTTGCGCGCCGGTGTGCGGATGCTGCGCGCAGGCGCGCCAGGTCCAGCCGCACGCGGTTGCTTACTACTTGAGCGGCGGCCAGTCGCGCGTCGCGTGCGCTCCGAGGGAGAGCGGCCCAGAGTGCGCGCCGCCGAATTTCCGCGCTGCCGATTGTCCAAGGATGACGAGGGCGCAGCGCTCGGAGCCCGACCAGGGGACGACGGATTTTCAGTGTTCGTCGTCGGATGACTCGACGGCCGACGGCAGTTGATTTTCAGACGGCCCGCTCTGCTGCTTTGTGTTTTTTCTTTCGTTGCGGCAGCTTGGTGCTTCGTTTTTTTTTTGGTTGATTTTGAGTTTTGAGAAAGTTGGGCTTTGGTGGTTTTTGGTGTTACAAGAGGAGAGAGCTGCAGTGTCAAAGTGAGTGTTGAGGGTAAGTGCTGGTTTTGTTTATAGTTTTTAATTCGGGTACGGCTGTAAGGAGCGCGCACGTGCTTTGTCGACGGTACGTGATGTGCAGTTTTCAGTTGACAGACAAGCTTTTGTGATGAGGTTCGTTTTTTTTTTGGAAATTTAGATGTTTTTTTTAACTCCTATACAATTTTTGATACTTTCTATAGGTTATAATACTTCATTTGATCTTCTTAATTTTCTTGAACTATCTAATAGAAATAATTTTTCATGTATTTCACATTAAAAATAATTACATGTACCCTGTTAGTATACAGGCAAATTAACTTTTTACATGATCGCAATGAAATTGTTGAACGTTGCTTAACAGTTAAATCACCGTAATTGATTGCTCTCAAATAATTGAACATTGTTTATCTGTCGTTGTTTATCGCCGTAATTGTACTTATATATCTTCAAACTTGGAATTATAGCTATTACTGTGAATGAAGTGGCAGTAAGTTTTTTATGCACATCAATGTCATACTTTTACACTCAAATATTGATAGAACAAGTGCTTCACTATTTACTTATTGAGAGAAATCTAATCATTACATCTTTGATTCATTTAAAAATATATGATTTATAAATTAAAGCATTTAGCGCGACCTATATATTTTTAAAATCTGAGCTCCATAGTTTATATACATGCAACAATCGATAAATGAAAATAGGTTTTATCAGGCTTTTATCAGCTACTTCATACGTGTTCCACTATATGCAGGTTCTAAAAGATAATAAATTACAAAGTGTTCATCGCATTCAATCGAGGCGTTAACGTACTAGTTTATCTATTTCTAACTATTTATTACGAAAGAAAGTTGAACATTAAAAATTATTGTACTTTAATATAATATTTACTTAACTACATAGTACATTTAAATTAATAATTTAAATTTTATCAATGTTTATCAAATTATTAGTACGAATAGATCTTTTTTATAAAAGTGGTAATATAGCAACCCAGATTATTTTGTTGTGATATAAAAATTACTAAGTTTACATTATAAAAATTATTAAATTTCACTTAATATAATTTAAACTGATAGAAAAATGATGATAAAAATTACTATTTTGTATCGAAACTCAAGATATGGTCGACATTTTGTAAATATTGTTAGTTAGAAAACTGCAGATTTTACAATCAAAAATAGTAAAACATCAAAGGACGTTGCATACCCTTTTCGACAAATTTTCGCAAAATGAATATTTGTTTTATTTTTTATATTGTTTACACGGTGTATTTTATTTTTTTTTTTACCTTGCAATAATAATAAACTCATGTTGTATGTTATAAATCTGACTCAAAACTCATTTTTATCATTAAATTTGCAATAAATAAAAAACAAGAAATTTGAGTTTTAATTACTGTAAAATATGGTACAATTTTATCAGTCAACATTTGTAAAAATTCTCATGCAAAATTACAAGTTTTCCAACAATATTTACCTCTCTTATTAGGAAAAATGTTTGAAATAGCGCGTAATAATTGTTAGAAAGACGACCATATTTTTACCATTGGAAATAATAATTTTTCCACCTTTTTTCTTTCAATGTAAATTAACATATCAATCATTTAATCGAATCAATGAGTTATTTTGTTTGTATAATATATATATATATATAATACAAAAGAATGAATCGTGATTATTACTGTAACTTTAAAACATTTTAATAATTTAACCAGTGACATACTTCAACATGCATAAAATTCACCTAATTTCGTACTAATATTTTTGATGACTAAATTATACAAATAAATATTTTGATTTCTAAATCCTCAGTTATTGGCAATAAATTTTTTAGTTCAATCATATATTGTATTTAAATATATGTAATGTGACAATGGAGCATTTTTTCTTCTTTATTATGCACTTATAACCAACTTTTAAAAAATATTTGAAATTATAATAATGTTGATAAATAACTAGTTCAGCATCGTGAATAAGTAAGTAAGATTAAATAAATTACGAATATTTACTGTTAAAAAATTATAAAAAAGGGAGAGAAAGTGAAAAAAATTATTTGCTATTTGTGCTCTAAAAAATATAAGGTTAAAAATTTGTAATCTTTTGATCTTTGAACAATATCAGTGCAATAGTCGTGAAAAAAAGGGTTTCAATTAAAAATTTTGAATTTTGATAACATAAAATTGCACATTATTTTATTATAGGATTTATTTCTTGTATTTTATCCGCATGTACAGTTTTTATCGCAATATTTAAATTGACCACAAGTTTCATGTCTTAATTTGAAAAGGAAGTCCTTTAAAACAACAAAGGTAATTGAATTTATCACAAAAGCTTGTTAAGCAAAAATTGTTAACTTTTTCAACTGCACTTGGTACAATAAAGCACACAATTTCTTTGCAGGTCCGAACAGCAGATCCTCGCGAAAAACGCAACCTCCAGGCAGAACAATGACGAGCGAGCTCCTCTACAAGTCAGCAAGCATCTCCCGCTCGGAGTCAACCGAGCGCAACACCGTGGCCCAAAAACGCTGGCGCCTATTGGCCCGCGCCTTGACTCGCTCACCTGACCCAGAGGATCCCACGGAAGTACTGGGCGAGAACGAAGAAATCTCGGTGCGCCGCTTCACCAGCTTCGATCTTCTTCACCCGGTGCACCTGGAGAACGAGCCCGAGTGCACCTGGTGGCTGTACACCGGCCTCCTCGACGGCGAGATCTACGAGGTGCTGATCAGGCGGATCAGCAAGTGCTTCACCGCTAACGAGCTCATCGGCTTCAACAATACCGGCAACGTCTGCGTCTGGCCGTCCGAGGAGTGCCTGGCCTACTATCTGCTCAAGGTGAGCTGCGACGCTTTCGTGCGATATAGGATTTTCCATGGATTGTTGACGTTTCGTGGCATCGATTCGCTGATTTATAGCGCGATTATCGCGCTGACCTGACTTGTTTTTTAGCCAGTTGCTTTTACTGGGATTTATTAAAGTTCAGATTAGCTATTTAATGAAAGAAGCTGGGATTTGAAAAAATACTGTTATTTGTTAATTTGAAAATAAGGTTTTCTTATTTTGTCAAAGGTTTGTTCAATTAAGAGGCACTTTGAAAGAATGGTTTTTATCGTTTTGACAGACGTCCCTTATTTTTTATTAGAAATAATTTCTGTTAACATGTAAATAATTTCAAATTACCTATATATATATACCGGAACTGTGATTTTTCTTTTCTAATCATAATTAACTTCATACGTATACACTGTCTCGATTTATCTATTTGAATACAATCTAATTGTACAATTAAAAACCTTTGTTTAAAGCATTGCTTATAATAATAAATATTTTTTTTCAATTTTCTTTTACTTCAAAGACTCCATCAGAAAATAATTTAAGTAATAGATTAAATTTATTAAATTTTCTTTTGTTTTAAATGTGCATTAATAATTGTAAAAGTTTAAAACATTAAAAAAGTAATAAGACATGGAATTTATGCAAACAAATTAAATTTTATAATTTACTATAGTTTCTTGTATCTTTTGTACAGAAAGAAAGTTTTTAACTTCATTCTCAATTACATTATGTACTAAAAAATATTCTAAAATATGTAAAATTGTAGTTTTTCATATAACTTGTTAAATAATAACTTCTTTTCGAGTCTTTTTTGAAAAGTGGACTAACAGCATTAAATAATATACAAGATGCGGTACGTCGGTTAATCCCTTTTTTTTAATCAGCTTTGAAAGTTTTCAGTCAAGAGTATTACAATGTATTTAGTGTATAAACTAAGCAGATGTGAGTAATAGTATTTTGAATAAAAAATTTAGAACTTTTTTCATCGTCGCTGCTAAACTAATAATAAAAAGTTTTTATTTAGTTTTTGTAAAGTTTTATTTCATAAGTGTAAATAAGTAAATTCTTTAGGCAAAATCTTTGTATAGTAAATTTTTGTCAATTTAGTTGTATAGCTTCGTGGAAGATAAGGGATGGAATAAAATTTGATAAAACTCAATTGAGCTTATACGTTACTTGAATAATAAACATGGCAAATTGCTCATTCACTCAGCACGTACTTGAGTAATTTTTTGCTGTCTGATGACAGTTTTACGAAGTAAACTATAGTCAATGATAAAAACTTTCCGCAGTCTTTTTTGCCTTAACAATCCTTTATTCAGTCTTGAAAAAACGAAAAACCATTCATAAATTTACTCTAAAGTCGATTGCAGTAGTGCAAACTTTTATTTTACAAGAATAAAAAAAGCTTTGCCAAAAAAATGAAACATCTCATCGAAATCCATCGCACGAACAAGCGATAAAGAAGAAAAACGAGCTCACTGAAAGCATCCGTTCTGTCCTCTCTAACTCTGCTCAGAAGCCGGAAATCTGCCGTCGTCGCAAAGTCCTGGAGCTCGGCGGCGGCATGAGCTGTCTCGCCGGAGTCCTAGCAGCCAAGTACTGCGATCCAAGCTCGGTGACCCTAACCGACGGCAATGTCAGATCGGTGGAGAACGTGAGGCACATCGTCCTGAAGAACGGCATGTCGGAGCACGCGAGGTGCGCGGTCGTCCAGTGGGCCAGGGCCGCCAAGGCGCTGCGACAGTCGGCCGCCGCCTGCAACGGAAATCGCCTCCTCCTCCAGGTGATTCGATTCAGCGGATGCGACATTAGCACGCGCCGGAATTAGCCAGCGCTTTCCGATACGTGTATGCCTGTATAGCTAGAGTCCTGCACGCGTCGCGAGGCCGGCCTACTGACCCTTTCGCGCCGCCGGAACTCCACGTGCATGTCGCGCGCGCCCACGCGCACTGCACTTTCTGTATATACTGCGGCTATGTGGCAAAACCATTCGCGCTCGCTTTGATCAATTGCAGCCCCGAGCGCGCTGTGGACGAGGTTTGCGTGATGTGCGAGTGGCTTGCGGGGAGAGGCGTCTTCTCGAAGCGGGGCTACTTTGGCAATTTATTAGGGTGATTATTGTCAAATCTGAAAATTTATTTTTATTTTTTATTTTATTTTTTCAGTGTTTTCTACGCGTTCTTATTTTTCTTTATTACTTTTCAACCTTTTTAATAAAATATTTTTGAGTAATTGTTTTTTTTTACACCTAATTGGAATTTATTATGTAAACGTATAATGTTAAAAATAAGATCCTTGCATTTAAGCGTTGCATATACGATTAGAAATTTCATAAAGATAAGTACATGCACCTTTGATTTGGCAGACACGTTACTGATACATAATATATGTATCAGTTTATAAATACATATAATAGAACGACTGTTGGCGCAATTGATTTGTTGCTAATTTAGCCCACCTATATTTAAAATCTTCTAAATTTACACCTACTTTATATAATTCCGTCGCCCAAAGCTCTGATAACTTCCTCAAAGTGCACCGACGCCGCTTGCCCACATCCACCAAGTAGAATAAAAAAAAAAGGTAACATCTCCCCTTAATTGGCACGATTCACACAATTTCCTCCCGGCTGTAGCCCCGGTTGTTCGAAGCAGCGGCCAAATAGACAAGCGAAAAGGGCGGCAGGCGGAAATTCGTTGTTAGAAAATCGATATATAGCCTTTTTGTGCGAGCGAGAGGCGAATCGAGCTCTTATACGGATGATTAAAATGGTGCTGGCGATCCGGCTCTCTCGAAAAGCTTCCGACCGGATCCCGATCGAGCTTCCGGCGTCGCAGCGCGTACAAAGTACTCTGTTCTATTGGAGTTCCGGCCGTTCGTCACGTAGCCGAGTATACAGTACGTGATACCGACGCGCCCTTTTTTTCCGTAAAATTTTCATTTCCGCGCCTGGCCGGCGTATTCAAGTTTTTCTCGTACTTTACCAACTTCCTTTTATTGCGGCGCTCTCGTGGCTTTTTGCCAGTTTCATTTTGCTGCATTCATTCTCGATATAATTTCTAAATGCTGGATTAATGCGCGATTGTGGGAATTGAAAGATGTTTTATTGGTAGGTACGGTGATGTGATGTATTCTTTGAATTTTATTCTGATATCTATTGATTTATTTTATCTGTTGCATTAAAATTATTTTTATATTAAAGTTTTAAAACGGTTGAATTTGTCAAAAATTAAATTAAATCGTAAGGTTCAGTGAAATGATATATAAAAAATTATTTAAATATATTCAACATAATATCTATATTAAAATATTTTTATTTTTGTTATGTTAGTGAATAGTTGGAAAATCGTTATTTCACTTAGCATACATTAATTTTCTACTCCGAGTAAATAAGCTAAACATAAACATTTAATGTGACTCGCCTGGTTACGTAACCAATCAATAAAGGCTATCAAAAAGAAATAATCCTCTTAATCCAATTAGATTAACTCGAAGCTAAAATCGATATTACTATATAGCCGGCCAATTCACGCATCCCGATAAACCTACAGATTCGTCCTCCACTACACACAGCCCCTCCAAAAAACATCTTCAATCCACCCACTCTCAAAACGCAGGCCCCTGCGAAATCCCTAAGTAACCACACACCTCAACCGAAAATCTCAAACAAAAGCAGGCAATCAACATAGATAGTAGCTTGCGTCCGCAGGAAAGCCTCCTCCGAAAATCACGTTTGGCCATTCGTCGCGCTGCCGTCGACGGGAGAGTGTTAATCCTTTGCTCGAGTGCGCGGAGCGTGTCCCTGCAGCCATTATCCGCGTGCTTGGCGGCACTCACGCATGCACGCACGCGACAGCCTCGTTAAAAGCCCGCTTGTTTCGCGAGCCGTCCCCTCCAAATGCCCGCTGCGAGCCGATCATTCAGAGCTCATTACGCGGACGCATGTACGTCAGAAAAGGATCCTCCGATGCGCGAGAAATTATCTGGGATTATTGGGATCGTGCTTGACGGAGCAGTTGGGTGATTTTTTTTTTCTTTGGGGAGTGATTGGGGTAGGTGGTTTTTGTTTTTAATCACTATATGAATTGGTGTTGGTATTGAGAATTGAACTGGTCCAAAATTTGGAATTAAAACAATTCATTATTAGTAATTAGTTATATATGTTTCACTTAAATATAAAAGGAAAATTAATTAACTATAACGATTATTGATTAAATTTTAAGTGCATCGTGGACAATAAAAAATAATCGCTCTATTCATTTTTTTGGAAGAATATATCACTGTTTTAACTATTTGACGTCATGACTCTAACATGATATTGTAAATAAAGATCTTGTCACTTTAAAGATACTAATGACGTTATCTAAAATAGCTGAAATTGACTATCCTGTTATTGCTATAAATCAAATAAAGAATAGATTATCTTCGTAGAAAATTAACCAGATCTTCTGGTCGCTTAACTAACTAATGGGTATATTTTTTAACGCAATATGCCCAGATAGTGCAGTATAATCTGTTCAGAATATGGCAAATGTCCAGAATATGGTAAAAATAGGTTCAAAATATCGTAAATGACTAAACAATCACAATTTATAACCTTAAATTAACAAAATTATTACAAATGTTGGTTTTATAGATAGTCACTTTGCACTGATCCATAATTAATAATATATAAAAATACGCTTCAAATAGTTTATACTGAGCGTCATGTTCATCTACAAAAAAATTACAGTTTCTTTGTACTCTAAAACCGAGATGGTTGTATAGCTATAGGTATATCTTTTACATATAGCAGAAGTAGATGCACGCGCGCAGGGGTCCCTACGAAACGAAATATTTTGTTTCGTTTTGTTTTTTAAACTAAAATTTCGTTTTGTTTAGAATTTTGTATTATTTTGTAGATTCACACAAACGAAAAAAGTGTTTCGTTTTCATTAAAAAATCAAAACAAATATCAGGTTAAA